>JANZLD010000006.1:57537836-57548978 GCA_026413575.1 Erythroxylum carthagenense
CTTCTAGAGAAATGTTCCTTATTGTCTCAATTTCATAACACCACTAAAATCATTTAATTTGGTGCACTACATCAAAATTTATACTCTAAACATTTCAGACTTGTCTCATGCTAAAACATTTTCCAGCAATTTACTTCCATCTGAAAATTGGCATTCTTAGAGACTGAATTAAAATTCACTTCCTTCGGACATATTGTAGCCTTATCTTTCTAGTTTAATCCAAATTAAGAGTCACTTCATTTAGATTACTAGAACAAAAGTTATGGCCAAAATACGTTTAGAATTTTCTAATCCAAGAATGCACACTAAACCCGAGTTCCATTCAGAAATTGGAAGTCGTAGGAGCTAAATTGAAATTCAATTCCTTTATATGACTTGTAGCCCCATGTCTCTAATTTATTCTTCAACAAGAATCAGATCAATCGAAGCTCTATAGCTCCAGATATCCCCAAATTACTGAAGCATGCTTAGAAAGTATCTAACTCATAACCTTTTAATCAACCTTCCCACTTTGATCCGATCGATCTTTCTCAGTTTGATCTCAAAAATCATAAAATTTTATGGAGAGATAGAGGAATGTCTTAGAAATCCAACAATTTAAAAATAAGATCGATCGGAGGTCGGACAAAAAAGTTATGACCAAAAGAGTGGAGGGAGGTTGAATCAGAAAGACAATTTGAAAATCGGTCGTGCGGACGAGCTGAGCGATCGGTGAGCGGAAGAGCTCATCGATCGACAAGCAGAAGAACTGAGCGATCGGCAAGCGGAAGAGTTGACTGATCGACGACCAGAAGAACTGAGCGATCAGCGAGCGGAAGAGCTGACCGATCGACGAGCAGAAGAACTGAGCGATCGGCAAGTGGAAGAGCTGACCGATCGACGAGCAGAAGAGATGAGCGATCGGTGAGCGAAAGAGCTAACTGATCAACGAGCAGAAGAGCTGAGCGGTCGACGAGCGGAAGAGCTGACCGATCGACGAGCAAACGGGCTGAGCGATCGGTGAGCGAAAAAGCTGACTAATCGTTGAGCAAAAGAGCTGAGCGATCGGCGAGCGGAAAAGCTGACCGATCAACGAGCAGAAGAGCTGAGTGATCGGCGAGTGAAAGAGATTACCGATCGACGAGCAAAAGAGCTGAGCGATTGGCGAGCGGAAGAGCTAACTGACCCCTAACTTCTAAAATCCATAACTTTTGACTCAGAACTCCAAATTTTACAAACTTGGTACCGATGGAAAGATAAAAGACAGCTCTACCATTTTAATGCAGGACTCAAAAACAAGTTCGGTCTCTAAAGGGGTCAAAAAGTCCACAGAAAGTGACTGTTCGTCAACTTCATCCTAAACAGCATCAGAACTTCCAAACCTTATAACGTTTTACTCCCTTTCCAAAAATTCCATACCTTAGATAGAGGGAAAGATAAAAACAAGCTCAACAATTTTCATGAAGACCCTAAGAACAAAATTTCAGTCCACTAACAATCATGCCAAATAGTAATAGAAACTTCTAAAAATCATAACTTCCTATTTCATAGTCCAAAAATTCCATACTTTACATCAATGGAAAGATCAAAACCTAATCTAAAACTTTTATGATGCACTTAAAGGCAATCTCAACCTTTAACTAGGTCAAATTTTCAATAAAAGTTTCTACCATGCTAAAAAAATCACCTGAACAATATCAAGACTTCAAATTATCATAACTTCTAGCCCCGATATTGAAAACGTGCATACTTTATGGCGTTAGAAAGCTGGAAACATAAGATACAACTTTCATTAAGACAACTTTGGCTAAATCCATCTAAATCAGTACAGGTTTCCCATTGAAGTTTCTGAACACCATTCCAACACATCAACTTCACATATCAACACATCGACTTCACCTATTCACTCACTACCACAAACTCTTCAACTAATTCATCTCAAACACAATTCAAATCTCCAATAAGCTATTCCAAAGTCATTTCCCAACAGCAAACTCATCAAGGCAAAGTTAATGCATATGCCACTTCCTCATTCACACAAGTAATACACAATCTCCTATAATGTCTATAAATAACACAATCATACATAAAACACCAATTTCATGCATTAACCTCAAAATATCATTGCAATTTCTCCAATTACCATTACCCAAATACAACATTAAACACCACTAATTTCTCTTTTAATTTTGTTTAATAAATCAAATCTCCAAGAAAAGTTCGGGGTCCAACACAAGGCACCAAGGACTTTATGCTCACATATAGAAAATCAACTCATCTTAAAGTGATAGGTTACTCAGATTCAGACTATGTCAGTTGTATAGACTCATAGAAATCTACATTCGGTTACATGTTCCTATTAGCTAGAGGAGCAGTTTCATGGAAAAGTGGAAAACAGTCCGTCATTGCTACTTCCACTATGGAAGCTGAATTTGTGGCGTGCTTTGAGGCCATGGTTCATGAATTGTGGTTACGTAACTTTATCTTAGGTCTTGGTCTTGTCAACAGTATTACCAGATCGTTAAAAATTTATTGTGATAATTCCACAACCGTATTCTTCTCTAAGAATGACAAATATTCAAAAGGTGTGAAACATATGGATTTGAAGTATTTGTCTGTGAAAGAAGAAGTGCAAAGACATAAAGTGTTAATTGAGCATATTGGTACTGATCTCATGATAGCGGATCCATTAACGCAAGGCTTACCGCCTAAAACATTTCTTGGTCATGTGGAACATATGGGCCTTATAGATAAGTCCTTATTAGTATAGTTTTCAGACATGTATATATACATATCATTGTCTTGCTCAAATTGTTATGACACTTGTTGAATTCAATTACAGTCTTATGTTTTTTCTCACTTACTGGTTATCCATATTATGTTATATACAATAATTATTATTTGTGAGATAACAATTACCAAATTACCCACTTAAAGTTTGTTGAGTTGAGTTGATTCTGTGATATATGGAAGGAATCAGGTTATATAACTTGTGACTGCCATGATCCCATCAGCTTAGTTCAATTAAGGATGACTTGATTGATTCCATGTATTGTGCACACTTAAAGTTGTTGGATCACCAAGTCGTAACATGGGCTAAGTGGGAGATTGTTAGACTATTTTATGTCCCATGCCACTTATAGATTTAAGTCTAATAAAAAGCACTCAAGATAATGGTTATTGGGTATTATAGAATGGATATCAAATGGGTCAAAGACCCTTTTCCTCTCTTTTCCAATTACCAAAGGACATGTCCGTTGGTGATGCTATATAAGTTGAAAAACGTATTGAATCATAACATTCTGAACTATTGAAGAATTCTCTAACAAAAGAAGACGAGAGGAAATAAAATTCGTTCAAGCAAATCAACATCACGACAAACAATCATAGATACAATTACACAAATCATTCGATCTATAAATGATCTTACATAGATTCAGTAACTAGTTCCTGCAGTAGCCTCTCCAGTGGCTCCATCGAACCTTATATCCACTCCCATCATCACTAAATCAT
This sequence comes from Erythroxylum carthagenense, assembly GCA_026413575.1. NCBI lineage: Eukaryota > Viridiplantae > Streptophyta > Magnoliopsida > Malpighiales > Erythroxylaceae > Erythroxylum > Erythroxylum carthagenense. The sequence goes on from JANZLD010000006.1 coordinate 57,541,329, forward strand.
GTTCCTCTGAGCTACTTAAAGACCTATCAACTCATATTAAAGCTAAAACCCCTAACACACAACCTCTCCATCTATGAAAATAACTGGAAAGTAATAAAGCTCCTCTCGTTATCTACAACCATCAAAATATAGGTGTAGAAAAAGATCCATTCCTTGAACCAACATTCCCTAAAATATGGGACCACTTTCTAGCAATAAAGCTTTATTTCATTCTTTTGGCTTCACTTCTAAGAGAATCATTGGTGGTCCCCTCCATTAGGACTACTCTAAGATGTAGCTGCATGTTCATTTTGCATGCTTGAAGGATTTAGACAATGAAAAAGAACACCTTTTAAATAGATGTAGAGATGGGATTTTACTAAATGGGGGAACTCCAGCTTTTAGAACGTAACGACCATGGAGAAAGATTACTTCCTCTTCCGATTTTTTGAAAAAAAGAAGATATACAACATTCTAGAGAGGGGAACTTGGTACTTTTAATGAAAATTGCTACTTTTTAACAGCTAGTGGAAATGAAAAAAAAAAACAGTTCCTTCACCTAAACACCCAATGGAGGAACTAAGATCCTCTTGACAGAGGAATGCATTAAGATACCTAATGAAGTTAATCCCAGAAACAAAAGAAACACCATAAGTTACTAAAACTCCTGAAATAATGATACCTACGATATCAGAGGCTCGTAGGCAGAGCAATAATCTAGAAAACACGCTCAAAGCTAATAGATGCAAATACCTGACCAAATTGGGAACCACTCACCTAGATCTGGCATTGATCAAGGGGAAAATGCCACCTTTATAATGGTTAGAAGATCCTCTAAGTGGAAGAAAAAATCAAGTTCTTCGAACCCTTCTAATTAATGTCCTTCAGAATTTGGAATGTTAAAGGGTTAAATCATCTTAATAAGCCTTGCATAACTTGCTCCTCTAAACGAAACCTCTTTTGATAGGTCTATTAAAGATCAAAATAAAAGTTAATTCTTTCTAACAAGGACTATGGTTCTTTCAAAGAAATTGGCAAGTTATATTCAACTATTAATGTCACCACAATGGAAAAATTATTATAGCTTTTGATACCTTCTTAATAAGGTTGATAGTAGAAAGATTTTTGATCAGTTTATTTATATTTCAATCACACTTCTGCAAATACCCTTACAGAAGTTACTTTGTGTATGCCCACAATCTGGTTCATTAAAGACTCTCCCTTTAAAAAGATATTCACGAACTAGTAACCATCATAAAGTAACCTTGATATTTCTAGGATATTTTAACAATAAAGCACTTGCTAATATAGATTGGATCTCTGAATTCTCCAATAGTATCAATAATTTTCTTCCCCCTATGATGTTATAATACTTATTAATAAAGTATCTCTTACTACTCCTGGCTCAACTGGAAAATATCCTTTTAGATTTAACAATTTTAAGGTTCATCATCTAGACTACAATGTAGCATTGAAAAGCTAGATTAAAGGCTAGTAATTTTTCAAATGTAGATTCAAGATTAAAACTATCAAGAATAAGCTTAAGAAGCTCAAAGCAGAGCCAAAGAGCTATACAATGGTGGCAATTAAGAAGACTAAGGAGAAACTCATTGTTGCATAGAACTAGTTATTGACTAAGCCAATAGATAACAATTAATGGAGGAACAAAAAGCCCTCAATGGAAATTTTATACCTCTCAACATCCATGATTCTCTATTGAGGAAAAGATCAAATATGACAACTTTAAATTTTCCCATGACACCATCCTCAATACAAGGACTAAAAATAGAATCTTGCTCTTTAAAGATAAAGATGGTATTCCCAAATTCACTTGTGAAGACCTAGAAGAGGTCGCAATTAACTACTTAAAACTTTTGGTAAATCCCACACTCCTACAACATCATAATATAACATTAAAGACTATATTTTCCAGCTAATCATAGAATAAAAGGAATGCCTTTTAACAAATCCTTTCCATAGTTAGGTTGTGAAAGAGGCTCTTTCTAGCTTAAAAGCTAATAAAGCTCCTTGAGTTAATGTCATTAATGCCTTTTTTTTACTAAATACCTAGAGCACAGTAGGGGATATGGTTACCAAGGTTATGCTAGAATTCTTTTCCTTAGGAAAGCTACTCAAGGAATTCAACTGAACATTCATATGCCTCTTCCTAAAAATTGAAAATCTCTCTAAGCTTCAAGAATACATATAAATTTCATATTGTACTATATTATACAAAATCATATCCAAGGTGATAGCTTCAAAAATTAAAGTCGTTCTTCAGTCCTTAATAGATCCTTTCCATGAAGCATTCATTAAAGGAAGAAGCATTAGTGATAATATCTTGATAGCTTAAGATCTTTCTAAAAATTACCACATGGATACCAACATTAAAAATTGTACTTTAAACTTTAATTTAATTAAATAGAATAGGAGTTCCCATTTTAGTTTATTGAAGCTTTTGGGTCTACCAGTGTTCATAAGCTAAATTAAACATTATGGTATAACTACCTCTTATAATATTCTCATAAATAGTGATTCCACAATAGCTATAAATGGAGCTCAAGATAGACTTAGTGGATTGATCTTTCATCCTTAACACTATTAATTCCTATGAGTTTCCTACTGTGTATATATAGATTGGATCAAACAATGCCTCATAACGGTCACCTTTAACATTTTTATTAATGTTGAGTTCACAAATACAATCATAAAAACCAAGGGCCTTAGACATGGAGAATTTATCTCTCCATACTTGATCTTATTATTTATGGAAGTACTCAAAAATCATTAATAAGGATGGTAGAGAAAAATAATAGGTTAATGTATCACTTTAAATATAGGAAACTCATAATCTAAAGCCTAAATTTTGTCGACAACCTTAATTATTTTCTCTATGGTAGATAAACACTTTATATGATCCATAAAAATAGTCATAAATTTGTTCTCTAACTTATCAGGCTTAACGGTTATCAAAAGCAAATGTGTAATTTACCTATAAGCTAATGTTGTTGATCAAAGCCCCTAGATTTCCTTATTCACTAACTTCAAACAGGCTTAGCTCCCTATCATATATCTAGACATTCCAATCTCTAGCACTAAGCCAGTTTCTGCTAATTTCAAATTGTCAATAGAGAAGATCTATAAAAGGATCCACTGCTAGAGCTCTAAAGCACTATCCTTAGCTAGGAGAGCTTAATTAACTACTTTTTCCCTTTGTTTCATCAGCACTTACTAGACCTTACACCTAGTGTTCCGTAAAGGTTTTTTTAAGGAGATTTTCGTAATACTTAGAAGGTTCCATTAGTCAGGCACCATAAAGAAGGAAACCAAACCAAGGATCAAATCACCAGAGGTATGCCAACCAAAGTCACAAAGAGGTCTAGGTATAATTTCACCCAAAACCAACAACATGGTATTACTATATAAGAGAATATAAAGGCTATGTAAGGTCAAAGATGCACTTTGGGTCAGATGGATACGTATATACTATAGAATAGGAAAAAAATTTAGAGTTGTAAGATACCTTTAATTTCATCCTCCACTATGAATTGACACCTTTCTGCCACATTTTGATTAGGGTTGGCCAAAACAATTCTTTCTAGTTTGATAGTTGGTCTTTTTATTACCCCTTGGAGAGCATGGATGAACTATTAGCTCTTAAATAATTCCTTCCGATAAAAACCTCAATAGCTTAGGCTGTAAGGAGTTGGTATTTAGTCAATCATATGGTTCCACTCTCCACCATCTCCTCCATCACCAGCACTGTTTTTAGGCTTGGAAAGTAGGATAGAATTACATGGAAACCCTCAATCTCTGATATCTTCACTAATAAAACTTGTAGGCTCTCTTCAATCCACTAATAACTAAAGTAGTTGGTATAATCTTTTTTTAAGCAAAGATATCCTATCTGAATTGCTCATATTCTTTGGCTTGCTATAAGAAGGTTGTTAACACTGGATAAAGTTATCAAAGTCTCAAATTGGTGCATCCTTTGCAAGGCCTTTGATAAAAACTTAGACCACCTATTATTCCAGTGTAGCTTTACTAATACCCTTTGGAAGAGCTACTATCTAGATATAGATTAACCAACACCCTACATTTTAAAATGAGATGGTTAATTGAAGCACTAAAATCAAATACAACAATATAAGGGATGTATGGATATATTGAATTGCATTTTCATACCATATTATGTCTTTATGGGATGGCAGGAATATGAGGATCTTTATAAATCAATATACAACCAAAGATGTGCTTATTAGGAGATATGTAGATAAAGTCATACTATATGTATTCACCTTTAAGGATAAGAATTTATGTAGTCAATGTATCCTTAAAAACTATAACATCAACTAGTGAATGCCTATATCTCTATATGTAAAGGGTGAAAGAATGAAATGTAAAGAGTGAAATGTAGTAGGCTATGTTTTCCTATATAACCAACCATTGTATTTTTTATGCTTTTATGGCTTAATATATTCAAATTTTCAAAAGAAAAGGGAGCCAAAGGATTAAGACAGAGGGTCATCTCTTCCACCACCTATTCAGCCTTTATATGGATGCTTTTAGAAGAATCATCAAATGCAATATTAATAAGTCCAAGAACTTCCAGTACCATTATGAGTGCAAAAAACTCGTACTCTTTACCATTACTTTCATAGATGATGTTGTATTTTTTTACATAGCTAATCGTACCTCTATCATTTTATTGTTTAATTTATTAACATGTTCTAAAAATTTCTAAGGCCTACAAATAACAAATAGAAAAGCAACTTATAATTTTTACTAGTTTGGCATAATTTGCTGAAGAAGCTACTTAAAACCTAAGAATTTAAAGCTCATAACCCCCTCTAAAATATCTGGAGATCCTAATTGTCACTTATAAACTTACTTACTAATATTTTTGATGCCATAAATAAAATAATTAGATGTTAATGCAATAAGTCTCTTTTCTTTGTAAGAAGAGTGCTACTCACAAAGGTAGTATTGAGTAGTTATAGATATACTAGAGTCGCCATCTATTTCTCTCTTATAAAGTTAAGGCATTAAAAGAATACTAAAATTCTATGTATAGAGCAGTAATATGTGTAACATCTCCAAAAAAATCAATTTCGTACAAGTGTGCTTGTCCAAGGACCAACGAGGATTAGGATTGAAACCAATCTTGGAAGAAGGATATGAAAGCCCTCCATCGATAAAGATTCCTTGTGGGTCAAATAGATACATATATAATTTATAAAGAACCTTAATCTTTGAATAATGGCTCTTAACACTAGTATATCCTAGACCTTACAATAGATGCTCAAACTAAGAGAAATGCTTGGTACTCAAATGAAATCTATAATTAGAAATATTGAAGAAACTTAGATTTGGTATGACTTATAGCATCCCTTAGCCTCCTACATCTCTTTCCAACAACTACCTAGCATCGCTTAACCTCCTACTTCTCTTTCCAATTGCTACCAATATGATGGTTAGATTCCTAACTTCCTCCAATTTCAAACTTTTAATCAAGAAGAACTTATGGTCATGGCCCAATCAAACATAATGGATAATCTACTCGACTATCATCCTAACTCAAGAAACTTGGACAAAGTGATTTAATTGAACCATCACTCTAGTCAGTTCATTAATGAAATATGTAATGATTTATTTATGGAACCAAATACAAAAATGTCCTTGTCAAATTTGGAGTGGACTAAACCGAACCTAGTTACAGAATCTTTCATTATATGGCTAGCTATTAAAAAAGGAAGGTTTAACATGAAAGATATCTATCACTCAATCAGCAACCTATACTAGCCCTTATATAATAGCATTCTTCATAGCCTAGATAATCTCTTCTTAAGTTGTAACTTTGTGAGAAATACTAGGAAATCATTACTCAATCTATAGAACATCTATTGCAACTATAATACATGTAACAAATCATTGATTGAACATTAAAGCTCAAGTATAGGAATAAAATTGAGGTTGAAATGTTTAAGATTTCATTTAGTTGTATCATATATGTAATATAGAAGAAAAGGTCCAATAAATTATTCTCCTAAAACACTATAGATTCTAACATATTTAAGAGGCAAAGCTTATAATGAGGTTCTAATTGCTAGGAATAGTACATTTAAACCAAACTCTAGCACTAAAATGGAATGTTTAAAGGAAAAGTGAAAGGCAAGATAGCAAGCTCCAGCTGTTTGGTAGCTAACTAGAATTTCCCCAATGATAAGAAAGCTGCTCCAATACAGAAATCCTTAACTATTTAAATAGCATAGTCTAGTTTTCTATAAGAAAGGCCAAATGAATTCTTATTCTTTTTAAATAAGAAGGTTTGAAATATTTTATAATATAGAACTTTTTTGAAGTCCAATGGATTTGTAGTTAAACTACATAGTTAGTCTTGTATTATGCTGTTACATTTGAGCTCCTTGTTTTCCTATTAAGGAACAATAATTAAGAATGTTCCTTTTTTCTCAAAATTATCACTTTTCGAATAACAATAGTCATATAGGTAGTACGAATCATAATCAATACCCCTTGTATCTATCCATAACCTAGAAAAATATCTTTTAAAATTCATATTAAGATTTATTCCCTTTTCCATTGGAACCCAAACACAAGCATAATTAAACAAAGAATGAAAATAATAATCAACTAGCTTATATAAAAAATTTCTTCAACATCTTTAAACTTAGAAATTATAGATGACTAATTAATTAAATAACATGTAATACTTAAAGCTTCCAATCTAAGAAGGTATTAGAATCAACTTGTTATAAAAGATTTAAAATTTTCAAAAATAAATTAAGAGAGAATAAAAAGAGAGGTTGTTCTTAACGTAGCTACTCTCTAATGGTGGACTTTATTCTCTCTCGGCTTTTTACCTTCCTCCTACTTCCTAATCTTTCTACTTATGCCTTCCTCCTTCTCTAATCTACTTGGTTACTCTTATTTCCTTCCCCTTCTCCATTTCTAGTCTTAGTCCTTAACGTGTTTCCTTCCCTAGTTTTAGGTCTTGGGTTATGAAGGATGAATGAAGGCATTTAGCGGAATCCCTTAAAATGATTTTTAAAACTAACTTTTGATATTTTTTTTACTTCTTGTTAGTTGTTATATTTTCTTTTATATTTCATATATTCAAGCCCTATAAACTTAAGTTAGTGTGCCTCTTTTCTCTCTATTAAAATTTCCTCTTCTATCTTTAAACCCCTGCCTTGGTTTTTCATCCCAGTTGACTTCCCTTCTGTTGGTTCAAGGCCAGGTTTTACCATAATCTTCTCTTACTTTGCCCCTATCTTAAGATAAGACCCATTTTAAACCTCTAAATTGGAAATTCATTCTTAGTGGTTCCTTAAACGCCTCCCTTTAGATCATTCCCCCTTCCATCAAAATGGATTAGACCATTGTCTCGCCATCTACAGAGGTCCATAAGCATGAAGCCGGCTTATGGAAGCTACAATGGTAAATTTTTTCTTAGGAAAAGACCATTTTTCCTAGTAATCAAACTATAAGGCACTAAACAATAGAGAATGTTAGACCAATGGTGATTGACAAATTAAATCCGTTTATGTTTTGATAATAATAAAATATCTAGAAATAGTTAAGAAATTATTTCAGGTATTATTCAATGAAAGAATTATGCAAATCAAGATGAACAGGTGTCTAATCATTGAA
>JANZLD010000006.1:57680892-57693642 GCA_026413575.1 Erythroxylum carthagenense
CCACCCTCGCGGGTCACGGGCTCGGATATCACTGTAAATGTCGGGTTCGGGTCTTGTCGGGAGTGGGGTGCTACATATCTAATAAGGTGCAACTTGGCCTCCTTTTTCTTCAAAAGATACCCAAGAGCTACATGATCAGTGAAAACAACAACTTTTATGCCAAGTACGACTGAAACTTTTCAAGAGCAAATATAATAGCAAACAATTCCTTCTCAATTGTATGGTAATTGCACTGAGCCTCATCCAAGGTCCTAGAAGCATAAGCAATCACATGCAAAGAGTTCCCCATACGCTACCCAAGAATAGCTCTAACTGCATAGTCACTAGCATCACATATAATCTCAAAAGGAAGCTCCCAATTAGGTGGTTGGATGATGGGTGATATTGTCAACCTATTTTTCAACAAGTCAAACGCATCCTTACACTATTGGAGAAGAAGAACTTGGCATCATTGGCTAGCAACTTGCATAGAGGCGCAACTACCTTGCTAAAATCTTTTATAAACCTGCAATAGAAACCTACATTTATAAGAAAAAAATGAACATCCCTCACAAAAGATGGGTAAGGCAAGGACAAGATAATATCTATCTTATCTTTATCAACCTCTAAGCCATGTTCAGAAACCACATGCCCCAAAACTATCCCTTGTTCTACAATAAAATGACATTTTTCATAGTTCAAAACAATGTTAGTATCCATACATCTTTTCAAGATCAGAGACAAGTTTCCTAAACAATGATTAAAGGAATCACCATAGACAGTAAAATCATCTGTAAAAAATTCAATGATCCTCTCAACATAATCAGAAAACATGCTCATCATGCATCTTTGAAAAGTAGCAGGTGCACTGCATAAACCAATGGGTATTCTCCCATAAGTATATGTACCAAATGAATAGGTAAAGGTAGTCTTTTCTTGATCCTCAAAGGTAATAACAATTTGATTATATCCACTATAGTCATCATTGAAACAATAGAAAGACTTAACAGCCAGGTGCTCAAGCATTTGGTCCATGAAAGGTAAAGAAAACTGGTCCTTTTTCATCGCCAAGTTCAACTTTCAATAATCAATACACATTTGCCAGCCACTTTGGACACATATGGGAACCATCTCATTCTTAGCATTCTTCACAACAGTAATGCCTGTCTTTTTAGGAACCACATAGATAGGACTTACCCATTTGCTATCAGAGATAGGGTATATGACACCTGCGTCTAAGAGCTTCAAATTTTTTTACCTTCACCACCTCTATCATGGGCGGATTGAGCTGTTTTTACATCTCCCTCGAAGGCTTGGAATTATCCTCTAAGAGTATGCAATGAATACATATAAAAGGACTAATCCCTTTGATGTCAACTAAAGTTCATCCAATGGTAGTCTTGTGGTCCTTTAAGACACAAAACAATCGTTCCTCCTACATAGCTGTTAGATTCATTGCAATAATCACTGGAAGAGTATCATTAAATCCAATAAAATTATACTTCAAATGATCAGGCAAAGGTTTCAATTCTAACTCAAGAGCATACAACACAAAAGGTAAGACTTTCTTATAGGAAAGAGGTAAATCAACAAACACGTCCAATTTTGTTACCATATAAGAAGACTGTAATGCCATAATACCATCAATCACATAAAGTTCAAAAATCATGGAACCATTTGCATTAACATCAAAAGATGAGAAGAAGGAACGCATAAGAGCAATATTAACACCATCATCACCACCATAAGCACAAAATTCGCCAACTAACAAATCAGTGATAACCAAGTTATGTAATTCAAGAACATCATCATTATATTTCATTGCCTTGTGAAAATTAAACAACACATGTTCATCATCAATCCTTATAGACAAAGTGTAATCATCACAATTAATCACAGTCTTAGCAGTTCTCAAAATTGGTCTCCCAAGCAGAAGAGGTGAACGTGTGTGAGGGTAATCGTCACATGTCTCAATGATATAGAAATCACAAGGGAAAATCAAGCTACCAAATTTTACTAACACATCTTCCAACAAACCCAAAGGATAGACAAAAGACCTATCAACAAGTTGAATGATAACAAAAGTGCTTTTCAAAAAACCAACATTAAGAGAATCAAAGATGGATTTCGACATCACACTAATTGAAGGTCCTAAGTCACACATAGCCTTATTAAAGCTCATATTATCAATCACACAAGCGATAGAAAAACGCACTTAGGTCTCTTTGCTTAATAGGTAATTTCTTTTAGAGAATAGCACTTACATTCTGTCCCAAGCCAACTATGTCACCATTTCTGACCTTGTTAGCTCTCTTGGTGGTGCACATCTCCTTAAGAAATTTGACATACTTGGGAACTTGTCTTATTACCTCTATAAAGGAATGTTAATCTCCACCTTTTTAAACAACTCCAATATTTCTTTCTCCTTATCCTCCTTCTTTTGCCTCTTAGAACTTAAAGGGAAAGGTGGAGTTAACTTATAAGTGGAATCCACAAGTTCCGGAAATACCTTAGAAAATGAGATGGCTGCTTAGGTTGAGAAGAAGGTTTGGCACCCTTTAGGTCAAAGGGTGGTGCCAACAATTTTAGGTTGTTATTTTCAGTCTTCAACTCATCCTCCTCATCCAAAATAATCATTTTGTCTCCAATCTCCTTACCACTCCTTATCTTAAATGCAAAAACACTTTCCTTACCTTATAGCCCTTAGGATGACAATTTCTAAAATTTTGGGCCTCCATCTTTCCAAGGTTAGATGCCAACTGTCCCATTTACCTCTCAAGGTTTTAGACGCCTGACCTTTTCTCTTGCTAAAAAGATTTATAGTCCTATTAAAAAGACATGAAATTTTGTTGCATGGACAAAGTGTTAGATGCCATAGTTTTCATCATATCCATAACCTCATTCAAAAAAGGATTAGAAGAAGAAAAACAGTTAGAAGGTGGCGACATAAGTATTGGAATGTTTTGCTTTGGTTGAAACCTAGGGGGTTCGGTGCTCTTGCTCCATTCGGCATAGGTGGTTGCTGAGGATTCCCATAATGAAGGTTGGGGTGATCTCTCCATCCCGGATTATAGATCTGAGAGTACAGATCATAATTTCTCTATGGGTTAGCATTAAAAACACCACCAACTGCATTCACGTGGTCAGTAGAATCATCTTGTATAGTAGGACATGTATTAGCATTATGACCATGCATGGAACAAATAGACAGACAACATCTTACATATCACAACTCATGAAGGATCGCATCATAGAAGTAAGCTCATTAACCTTATTCTCTAGGTCAGAGATACTTACCTCATTCACGCATCTATGATTAGCTCAGGTGCCAAACTGCTTGGAATTTACAGCCATATCAGAGATTAAATGCCTTACTGCCTTGGGTATTTTGTTCACTAAAGCTCCACCACTAGCTACACCAACAATACTCCTATCTTAAGAAGTTATCCCCTCATAGAAATATTGAATGAGGATTTGGTCAGAAATTTGGTGGTGTGGACATTGGTTGCAAAGCTTCTGGAACCTCTCCCAATACTCATATAGTGATTCACCATGAGCTTGTCTTATCCCACATATCTCCTTCCTAATGTTGGTGGCTCTTAAGGCTGGGAAGTACTTCTCCTAGAAATTTCTTTTAAGGTCATTCCATGCCCTTATGGAACCAGATGAGATTGAGAATAACCACTCCTTAGCCGCCCCCTTCAAAAAGAAAGGGAAAGCTTTCAGCTTGACTTACTCCTCCTCCACACCATTCGTTTTCATTCCAATTCAAATTATGAGGAACTCCTTAAGATGAGCATATGGATCTTCACCTACAAGACCGTTAAAACAAGGAAGCAAATGGATAAAACCAAGTTTTAACTCAAAGTCAACATTCTTAACATTAATACAAAGAGGATGGTTCTCCAAGTTAGGAGCGGTAATCTATTTCAAAGTTCTTTATTGTGAAACTGCCATGTATTTTTGGTAATGGTAAGTGCGAGTGATGTTGGGAACAAAAGATGAAGATGAACTAGAAGTGTTGGGATTAACGTAAATGTCATATCGTGATGAGTCAACGGGTTATAAATGTGTGAAACATAACTCCTCCTGAATTTTTTATTAGAAGAGTGGATTGAATGAATGGCATTGCTAAAGGATGATGGGATCGTGCAGCGGTGTATAAGTAGGTGTTCATATGGAGTTGATCAAGAAATCTGTGTAGAATTGGTCTAAGTCAACTTGTTCTTGATCTGAGAGTTGCTCTCTGGATGACTAAGACATACAACCTTCAAAACAAAAGGTTAAATGCACCAACTCATAAAAAGAAAGGAAACTAACATACAAACTATAAAAGAAAGCTAAAAATCAACACTTTAATCCTCAACAACGGCGTCAAAATTTTGATGGGTTGTCATTAGCCTACAAATTTAACCCCTACTTAAATTGATTTGTATCATAGTGAAGTAAGGGTATCGTCCCACAAAGATCAAAACACAAGGAATGTTTTTTTTTACTTTCAAGCAAAGTATGCGTGAATGTCAAGGGGGAAATAGAAGTTTAATGCAAGATAGAAACTAAAGTGAATGATCATGTTATACTACTTCTAAAATACTAAGATGCATACAGCAATTATGCAAAGTTAGGTGAATTAAATTATCCTAGTGAGTGCAAGTGCATGTCGTGAGAAGATGAGAAGAAGAGCATAAAGTTTTTTATGGTTTTAATGCAAGCTACATGTAGAATTAAAGAAGGGAAAAAATATAATGTTGAGACTTAATTCGTAGAATTTCAATACAGCAAAATTTTCTATATGCTATGCATGAATTAGTACTATGTGAATTTGTATGCAAGGATGAATGCAAGCCTATGTGAAGCAATTAAAGCAATCAGATTAAGTATATAACGTACGTGAATGCTATGCATGAACTAATGCTAGATTACGTGACACAATAGGACTAGATTAGGAGATTTGTTTGCTTGCGTTAAAAGTAAACAAGAAAAAAAAAAGAAGAGGACATGATTTAAGTTTATAAAATTAAAATAAAGTCAAAAGCTTTCAAGAGAGAAATTGCTAGGAAATTTTAAGTAAAAAGTTCATATTAATTAAAGACCAATTGCAAAGGTTTTCACTAAATCCTTAGGTTGATTTTAATCATTGAAAACGAATTATTTCTTAGATTGAAAAATTAGGGCTCATTAAGCAAAGATAGATGCATTCTAAACAAATATGACATGCAACAACTTCTTGTTAATGCATTAATCCAAAACTAGCATGAACAACACAATAACAAGAGCATTAAGTTCAAAATCAAGTCTGCCGAACCTAAGTTAATTTTCAAGAAAGCTAGCATGCATAAAATTAACCTATGTCTTGATCCAACTAATTAAAACCTACATACAAACTTCAATTTTAATTAATTTTTGCTACTTAACCTAATCAATTTATTGTCTAGCAATTAAATTAATCAGGTAGCATAAAAATTATTCATGTAAATTTTAAATTCATGACTTTAAATCCACATGCATAATTCAGCAATCATGTCCAAATCAAGAGCACAAATTTCCAAGCATAGATTCATCAATTGTATGTGTATGCTTCTTATAAAAACAACCATGAATTTAGCTAATAGTCTCAATAGTTGGAAAAGAGAATTTAGCTCATGATTTTATTAAAACAAAGTTAAAAATAATCATAGAAAATATAGTGTAGAATTCAAGTAGAAGAAGAAGAAAAGAAGAAAATAAAACTGGGGTTCTAACTAGAGAGAGAAAGAGAGAACATTGGAGAGAGAAAGAGTAGAAGAGAGATTCACGTCTAAAACAGAGAGAGAAAACATGAATACCCAAAAACTAATGCTGAAGGACCCTATTTATATTGGAGGAGGTCTAGTCATCAAATCCTTGTAGGAGAGGATTTCTTTTTCAAGGAAGTTGATCTTTCTTTCCTTATAGAATTAGGATCTTCACAAAGAGAGGATTTCTTTTCCAAGTAAAATTAGGTCTTTCTTTCCTTATAGAATTAGGATCTTTACAAGGAGAGTATTTCTTTTCCCAGTAGAAGTAGGTCTTTCTTTCCTTGTAAAATTAGGATCTTCACAATGAGAGAATTTCCTTTCAAGTAGAAGTAGGTCTTTCTTTCCTTGTAGAATTAGGATCTTCTAGAAATTTCCCTCTAGGTCAAACATGCTTCCTAGGGCTTAAGTGGCAGTCCATGTGTGTTTTCATATAGGCACCACGTGTCCTAAGATGCTGATGTGGTAGGTGACGTGGTATGCTGACCCGATGCCAAGTGTCATCCATATGTACCAATCAGGTGCTGCTAGCTCATCAATTCTCCTAAATAGTAGGGATCTTCATTTCTCCCAATCTACACGTCCCCTAACCCTTTGGATTATTTCTGGATCCATTTCTCGCGATAGTAAACAAAAATCTTCCGAAATGTAGAAATCCTAGTTGAAGTAGGATTCCTTGTCCGAGTAGGATTCCTAATCCTTTTGGGATTAGGATTTCACCATCTCTTGCCAAGTTCAGCTCATGATTCTCGTTTTGCCATATTCTCTCCAAAATAGGAAATCCTAGTTGCATTAGGATTTGAGGAATCCTAATCCTAATAGGATTAGGATTCTTGCAACTTTGGTCATCTTTAGGTATTTTGACCTCCTCATTTTGAAAATGATATCCAAAAGTCCCAAATCTCCCTCCTTAGCATAATTTTCCTCACTTGATATCTAAAACACCTAAAATGATAAAATCAATGTAACTCATGTGATTTAGACATCAAATGAGAATAAAAACTAAGTGGAAAAATATAAAAAGATAAGAAAATATGAGTGCATCAGTAAACCTACTCCAATAATTATTTTTGATTGTTTTCTTTATGTTATACCTTAAATTATTTCGTAGTTGTATTTTTACAACTATGTTCATTATAATTAAAACCACTAAACTTTTCTTTAAAAAGTATAAGATTAGGTTAAGTACTTTTCACATAGACGATCCTTACTTAAACTATTAGATATTTTTTCAAAAGCATAAGTTTTATTTTTTAGTATTAGTGACAACATATCAAATTTTAAATTTGATAAACATGCTAAATGTCATGCTCTATGCCCTTAATGTTTAGTCTTCTACACTTAATTTATATATTAATATACTCATTCTGCTTATATTTTTATCTAGGATGCAAATAAAGACAATAAGGGCAAAATGAAGATTATTGGACAATTTTAGACAATTATAACATTTTCTTAAATTGGGAATAATTTTCCCATTTGTGTTCTGATTAAGATGATATTAAAAGCTTTTAAAGAGTTTTAAAAGGTAATGACTACATCAATGTTAAAAATGGTTAAGCATATGATTGTGTCGAAAACATATATGTCTAGACAAAGAATTTAAGTGCAGAACACAATGTTAAATACTAGCATATCTGATCACATTTTTGGCATAAAAATTCTCTATCTAAGGAGCATTATAACTTCCAACCAACTTAGTTTTAAAATTAATTTTAGGTTTCTTTTAGGATAGATGTGACACTCTTGCCCCTTTCTATTTTATGTTCCTTTAAATTCTTACCCATGCCTTTTGTGGGTAAACTTTTATACTTGGTCAAAGAACACTGAAGCCTTATAATATGTATAACTATAATACATAATTTATTTTTTTATTCAATTTATTCTTTGAGCACCTAATGTTCTTTTATGCTTCTTTTTTATGATTATGTCATTTAATTACTAAGAGTGCTACTAGCTTATTATTTGTTGAATTATATTACTAAATTAGATACTAAATTTATAATTGTTTGATCTATAAGTATGTTATAGAGTGTATTACTTTTAGTGATAAATATGGCCTCAAACAAAGGTCTGTCCCAACCTCTATTCATTTCTAAAAACAACTTATTGGAATAATGTTCTAACTTCATTCCTAGTTTTTAAATCAAGTTTAGGATTCTTTATGGGTAGACATGTCTCTCTTCCCCTTTTTCCCATCTATTTTCATTTATGTTCTTATCCTCAGTTTTAGTTATCAAATGTTTTTTGTTCTTCTTTTTCATGATAATGTCACTTAAATACTAGGAAAGATAGTACTTTATTGTCTTTTACATCCTATTATTGGATTATATATTAAATCCATAATTTTTAATCACTCTAATTTATGAAGTGAATGGGATTTAAAGCTATTACTAAACTAAATATTTAGCACTTGACTTAGGATGTTAAGTAGTTAAGATTAATCAGATCATTTCTTTCTAATTAGTCGCTACTATGGATAAATAGAAAAATAAGTTCAATGGTGAATATTCAAAGTTTAAATTGATATCTGATTATATCGTTGATTGTTACAAAATTTCAGTTATGGATATTGGCTTAGACTAAGATTTGATTTTAATTAGTTTATTTTATATTCTAATTTAAATTATTGTTCAGTTATATTTTTTATAACTATTTCTATTAGAATTAAACCCCTCAACTCTTTTTCATAAAACATAAAACTAGAATAGTTATGCTTTATGAGAACCATCCTTACACTATTACACATATTTCTAAGACTTTACCTTTTATTTTAGGATGCATCCTAAAATTACCAACTATCATAACATTTATGTTAAGAGACCTTCAAATTCATTATCAAATTATCCTAACATGAAATAAAGAAGAAGGTTAATTTTTTATTCTTGATTAAATTTAACATCAAGAGCCATAATTTGGCTAATGAGTGAATTAAATTGGTTAATGTGGACTTGTACAGATTTCCTATCTCTCATTTTAAACATGTACAACTATTATTGTAAAAAAGTCATATTCATTAATGAATTTTTTATAAATATTTTTTAATTTCGCCCTCAATCTTTTGGCAATTGTCTTATGTTCCGTATTGAACAATATTGTGTCATCTAAAGCTAAAAGAATGCTTGTTAGTGTATGAGTCATTCTTTTTGAAAACATTTTATTTGTCATTCCCCAAGATTTATTTTCTTATTCCAAAATAACAAATGCACAATCAACTTTCGTAAGTAAAAATTTTTATCTTGATCTATATTGCTAATTTTGTTCTATTAAAACATGAAATGACAAATTTTGTAACATCCTTCAGTTATATAACTTTTAAAAAAATTTAGAAAAATCTTTCTTATACTTAAACTGTCACGACCCAGTACCACATCGAGCCCATAACAACTACCGTGTAACTGGGCTAAGGACATTCACGGCATCCTTAATCTAACTATGCAAGGCTAACTAAATATCTTTTCTTTTATTTTTTCTTTAAAATTCAGGCAGCACAATGACTGTGTTTTAAAAATCCCAAAAACTGCAAACAATTTCAAGCATATTTCTATATTCACATCCATCCATAACTTCTAGACTTTAAAGTCCACTCAAGGCAATCTCAATAACAGTATCAAAAGATTCATAAATAAAGTCATTTATAAAACATAAGGCAATCAAAAGTTAACTTACAAAATCATAAAGTGTATCTACATAAACACAGTTCATGAGCCACTAGACCATAAAAGTACAAAATAGGAAACTACCCACGTGCAGTGATACTTTGAAAATGTCAAAAGCCTGCACGATCCACTCAAAGCTTCAAACTCACTAAACTAACTTGCATAATTGGAAAGCGGAGAGGGGTGAGTACACTAGGCACTCAGTGAGCAGGAAAGACATATATCACAAATAAAATTTGATTCATACCAAGACGGTGTAGATAACGTATGAAGTGAATATATATCATATAGAAAACGCATAGGCCCACCCTATGACTCAACCTATACTAGTTAGGAACTATATAGACCTAGCCTATTAACTCACTCATCTAGTGAACATAGGTTCCAGTTCCAATACACAAAAGCATAAAAATATCATATGTATAAATCAAATATCAGGATAAGCTAAAATAATCATGTGTGACACCACTAGTTGGCCAAACTAATGTGCACACCCACCGATTATCGTTGTTGGCTTGACTTTCATTTGTAGTGAGTCCAGACTATAGTCGACAAAAGCGTCATGACCTTAGGTGATGACCTCGTTAATATCTAGACCATAAATGTGGAATCACCCGCGAGTCTCATGGAAAAGTGACGATACGACAACTCGACTTCCATATACTAGCATCAAGGGTACGACAGTCGCTTAATCAGTTATGCCCAGCACACGATTGGCCAATCGTTTTCTCACCAATCATCAAAAAAATCATGTCTAATTATTAAGTATAAAATCAAGCAAGGCACCATGCCTTTATTTATCAGTCCAACCGATAAAATAAAACCGTGTCATGGCTCTAAGCCAAAAGGGAACAAAAACATGCAGCATACATGACTCGATTATGCATATATGAATTCCAAAATATTATCGCATGAAATAAAAGCCATATTTTGTACTTCAAATGCAAAGTTGTTAAAAAATGCAGTTTCAGAAAATAAAATGTTGTCCTTTACATTTCAAGTTTAGATTAGTGGAAAACTATATCATTTCTCAAAATACATAATAAAAACATCAGCTGCATTCCAAATGCAAAGAGTTGTTAAAAACAATGTCGTTTATTAAATACCTAAGCATATTAGCATCCATTTGAAAATCAAGTCTATCATACGTTGCCTAGGATGAAAATTCACATACAAGTCATCAAACTTGTCTTAGGATGTTCTAATCCTATTTGAGAAATACGATTTTCCCAACTCACCTCAAAAGAAGGTATACTCTCTCTTTACTTCAACAATCCTGGGGACGGGCTCCTTCATTCACAGCTCTCGAGCCTTTATACGTAAAAAAAGGTACACAACTTAAACATAAATTTCATATTTATACACCATCACATTAGCTTCTCTTTTGCATTTTCCAAGGCATTTAATGCCTTTAATCCAAACTTATTCATTTCATAACATAATTAAGCACATCTTTATCCAAGCTTATTAGGCCATTATTCATCAATCTAAGCAACAATTCAAGTTCACTCTAAGTTGACATAAAAGTATTTTCCAATGCACACTATCAAAATCCTTAAATCCTAAACCAAGTTCTCTTAGGCATTTTATCAAAAACCTAAAGGCATAAACTTGAAAGCCTCCTTCTAATGTACTTCTTCCTTATTTTCCATCATCAGTTCACCTCATACACACATAAATAACATCATAGAGTTCATTTAGACCATCAATTTCAAAAGATATTCAAATTTTCAAAAACTTTCACCTAAAGGGGACAATTTCAGTTTTGACTTCAAGAACCCTCTCCATGACACATTTCACTCATCTAAACCATGTTTCATGCATATTCAAGCATGGAGAACAACATATCTTAACACCTCAAAATCATAATGTAGAGAGAGATGGGACAAAATTTACCTAAACCTTCCTTTAGTGATATCTTCAAATCCTTTCAGAATTTCTTAGAACACCTTGGTTTGAGTTGAAAAACTAAAAAGAAGGGTGAATTTTGATGATGGTCAAAACTTCCTCTTCTTCCTCTCTTTTCTCCTTTCTTCTCCGTTCATTTAATTAAAAGAAGATGGTTTAAGTCTTAAATGGGGAGTGCACGTCCTTACATGGAGAAGAGTCTAGAATATTGACTCTTCTTTGATCAAATGGGTTAAAATTACCATTTTGTCCTTAGCTTATGTGAAATTACCATTATACCCTCCAAACTTTCCTAAATTTACAATTAAGCCCAAAGTTTATGAATCTCCAAAACTTTTATTTTTATTTTTGTCCTTAGACTTTTGGAAATAATAACTAAGCCCCTTAACTTTGTAAAATTACATATTGGTCCTCCAAGAATTGAAAATTTATGATTAAGTCCTTTGACTTTTAACAATTTGCAATTAAGCCCTTATGTACATCAACATTTTCAATTAAGCTTTCTAAGTGTCCAATAAGTCTATAAATCATGTCTAATCACCTCTAAGGCATTAAGACACATTTAATTTAACCACCATGGTCATGTTGGGCCCCGTTCCCAGAGCCCAACTCTTGTAATCCTGAAGTCTCGTGCTTATAACCTTGCAAGGTCCTTAACTGTAACTCCACATTCGTGGCAAACGCACACTATATAAACACTAAAATCATAAGTTGACTTATTCATATAAGTTATAGCTTTATGCCTCAAGTTCGTTCCGAAGCAAGAATCAACTCAAACGGAATTATATAACTCAAGATATGCATCAAAAACCTAAAAGAGTTCATATCCAAAACATGCTCTCCTAACTGACCTCTCACTTACTTTAATGAAAACTCCATCAATTTGACTCCAAATACTACCAATTTTTTTTTGGAGAAAGATATATGTCTTATGAATCTAAAGGTTCAAGTCTCGCCTCAATCGGAGATCGGATGGGGAAGTTATGCACAGAAGAATAGATTATGTTCACATCCTAAATCAATTTGAACATCTTTTGGCACGATTATCATAACTTTCAATATAGATGTCAGATTGAGTTCGTTCTTAGACCATTAGAAATTAAACATCTAGGGATAAAACTTTCATGAAGACCAAAATGTACAATTTTGTCGTTAAGGGGGTCAAAAAGCACGTGCCGTGTGAACCCACACGGCCAGGCCGTGTAACCTTTGGGTGAGAAGGGTGTCCGTGCACTGGAAATACATAGCCCGTGTGAATTCACACGGGCAAACCGTGTAAACTTCGGATGAAACAAAATTTTCACCCTTCAAGACTCCTCAAAATGGTCCTAAACCAAACCTAACTTCCCCTTCACTCATATCTTACCTAAAATCAACTTTTTCGAGCTCGAGATCACGTCACAAACTCTAAAGATTCGGGAATTTCAATT
>JANZLD010000006.1:57877696-57889447 GCA_026413575.1 Erythroxylum carthagenense
TCTTGACACGTGCTGTGCCTTGAAATTTCTGCTTCAAAGAGTCCCATATATCTTTGGCAGTGTCCTTCTTCAAAATAATCTCTAAAGTTGTTCGATCAATAGCTTGAAACAAATAATTTTTGGCCTTGAAGTCTTTCAGCTTTTGATCTTCAAATAACTTCTTCTGTGCTTCAGACATGTCAGCTACCTCACGCACATCTGGAAGTCCAGTTTCGACAAGACTCCAGTACTCCTTGGACCGCAAGAAGTTCTCCATAAGCATGCTCCAATGATCGTAGTGTCCATCGAGACGAGGGATTGCAGGTTGCACAAAAGAACTCTCGGATGCCATGCTGCTTCGGCAACACGTACTTGCACCTAGTTTGCTCTGATACCAAATGTTAACACTAGTATAGAAAGCTGGAGAACGATCTGATATATTATTGATAAACTGGGTGGCTATTAAATAGCCTTACAAGTAACAGAAAAAAGATCCATCCACGTGGTAACATAATCCTAATCGTGGAGTTCACTTGGAACAAGTCAAAAACAAGAAACTAGTCCCTAAATATAGGGATTATTGCTAACTAGAAACAAACTCCTAAAGACCAGATCCAACGACAGCACTAACATATAAAAGAGCTTTTTAAGTGTCATTCAAGTATGTAAACAAAATGACGCCATTTTTATATTGAAGAAATTTAAGTTTGAGATTGGGTCGAGCTATGAAACGTGAACCCAAACCCAACTTAAAGTGCAAAATGTAATAAAAATGCTTAAAGTCTAGTTATTTTGAGTTGATTTTATTGACTTTGAGTTGGACTTTCTAAAGTTAAGTCTGTGATTCATTAATATACAAAATAACATCTTTTTTTTACATAAACAAAACAATATCGTTTTGCATACGAAAGAAGTTTAAATTTCAAATTGATTAAGGCTATAAAATGGGAGTTCAAACTTGGTCTAAAGTTATAAATTTTAATAATAAAAAGCTAAAATTTAGTCTACTTTCACATGGAATGACTCATATATTAATCTATCTTATTTGTTAGGTACACTCAAAATATACATAAGCCTAATACATATTTGAAAATGATAACTGTATGAATGTGTCTTTGGACCTAAAGCTTGATTTAATAAAATAAGTTTTATCGTGTAATTCAATATAGTTCCATACTTTTGCTGTAATAACTAATATATCAAATATTAACTGTTAATAAAAGTTTATAATCATTATAATTTAATTGTTAGATACTTAATATTTTAATTTTAGAAAAGTAAATTTGTTATTAAATATTATTGATAAATATTAATTATTATTTAAGTTATGATAACGGGAAAAGTTTTCATAATATAAATTACCCTTATTGGTCATATAAAATATTAAGTACTAATATTTATCAATTATCATCAATATTAATTGAAAATTATATAAAAAATAAAAATAAATAAATAAAATTTATTTTTAGTAATTATTTGAAATATTTTTTTTTGTTATCTCCAAGGTGTCCTAAGAGGATCCCAACTATGGAAAGACGCCTTTAAGCCATCTACTTTCATACTAATTCTCGCTTGAGTAGGATAGATCCCTTACGAGAGGTAAAATTCTGGCCTCAAGTTTTAAGCAGCTACATATATGAAGGCGGTTCCAATTTTGAAATATTTACTATTGGTTATACAACTACAACGACATTGTTAAGTATAGTATATGTTTGATGATCTTTATCTTTGTAACAAGAACACCCTCATTGAAACTATATTATTACTTTCATTTATAAAATTATAATATATGCTTGATGCCGGTTTTTAAAACATTGTTTATAATATATGCTTGATGATCTTTGTCCTTGTAACAAGCACACCCTCATTGGAACTATATTACTTTCATTGACAAAGCTCTTTAAATGTCCGCCCAAAAAATTTTTCAAAAATGAAATTCCACTCTTTCGAATGAGTGACGACTTACTTAGACCAATAAAACAATCGGCCAAGTCCTAAACAGGCAGTAAATCGGAGATAACCATGAATTTCTGATGCTATCATTTTCTTTTTCAGATGCTACGCAGCCTCACCTCACCCCATGCACCTGACTATTGATACACCAAAATGATTAAAACAAGACGACACCGATCTCAAGGAAAGAAAAAGTAAACCCACGTCCATGTGCGCACACCGAGCCAAAACCAAGTAGTTACTGTTGTAATATGTATGGCTTTTTATTAATGTTCTAATGTTCTTTAGCGCCTCCGGGCTCCGGGTGTGTGTTGTTTGCCATTACAGGATAAAAGTTGAAAATAAAGGAACGGTCTCGTGTGATAATGCTAGGCCTGAGAAAATCTGCAGCCCGAACTTAAAAACCCCAGAATTTGTCAAGTTTGGTTTTTGAAAATTTTTGGCTATGGAATTTGCACTTGACATCCTTTTCTTCTCGGAGAATCCCGTCAGCTTTTCGCCATCTTCGATCTGTAAGCCATCTCTTTCGTTTTTCAGTTTTCATTTAGCACATTCAGTGTCTCTTCTGGGTCGTTCTTGGTTTTTCTTAAATCTTTAGATTTTATCGAAAGTTTCGTATTTTGGTTCCTATCTTTTGGTGGGCTTGGACCTGTGGTTCTTCTTAGTTGTTGAGGTATTGAATTGGTGTTCAGGGGATAATTTTTTCGGGTTTTGCCCTTTGGGGTTGCTGGTTGTAGATGAGTTAGGTCAGGTGATTGTTGTATTTCCTTGAAAGCATTTGTTTTTTATTTTCTTTCTTCACTTAACAATGTCTTTATTGAATTTTTGGCGGGGAAAGAGGAATGCTGAATGTGGATTCTTTTTTATTTTTTCTCTTTTCTCGTTTGTGATCACCTTACGTTTTCCTTTTTTTTTTTTTGGGGTCCGGATTTTCTTTTTTCCCCTTTGCTGTGGTGGAAGAAGCTATTTTGAAGTAGTTAGTTCTCGTTTAGTACTCACATGAAAAGTTGATTCTTTACTTTCTTTCTTTGTAAGTCACTTATTTGTTTACTTTCGTCCTTCATTTGCTTCAATTTTCTTACAGGCTTCATAAGAACTTTTTAGTAGCTGGTATTACACCTTTAAAATTTGATTATGGCGGAATCAAGTCCAGTAGATATGATTCTCGAATATTTGCAAAAGAATGGTTTCACAAGAGCTGAGGCAGCATTGCGCAGTGAACTCGGTAGCCGTCCTGATTTGAATGCGTTTCTCAAAAAACTTAACATTGATGACAAGGACTCAAGGAAGTTATTGGAAGATGAGAATGGGAGCAAACTTGTAAATGAGAAGCAGAGCTCAAGTTCTCAAAACAGTGATGGAATTTCCAACGAACTAATTGTAAAAGAGATAGAATGCGGGACTGGTAGAAATGGCTTTAAAACAAAATGGAGTACTGCTTGTGTTGGGGAACAGGGTCGCAAACCTAATGATGAAATTGGAGCAGTTGATTCTGAGGATACTGTTCTTGATTTATGTTCATGGAACTTTAACCCTACTAATGGTTCTTCTGGTACTTTTCAAAACGATGGATGTACCGGGACCAACAACTTCTCCGTTAAAACAAGTCCAAAAACTGGAGAAGTTAACTTTTGTGGTGAAAATAGAAGTTGCTGGATTGGAAGCGCTAGTACCAGTATTATTAATCTCAATAACGAATCGAAGTATGAAATGTGTGAAGCAAAGGAACTTGATCAGCAACATAATACTACTCCTGTGTCCTCTGCAGATTTTCTATGGTCTAGAGGGGAGGTGCCTACAAGTTCTGTAGATTTATGGAAAGACTGTTCAGTCAAGACTGTTTTGCCACTTCCTAAAGTGGATGAGTTAACCAGTTATGATGCAAGTGGTGGTTTGGAGAAAAAAGAAGGAAAGAACAAAGCAGATAATATTGAAGTTAGAGCAGCTATCAAAGAACAGGTGGATGAGGTCGGAAGAGCTTTATACTTTGGAAAGTCTCAAGGAGGTAATGAGCAAAAAAATTTGAGCAGCTTTGATTTTCCACTTGCATCTGATAACACGAGGGAAGAATTTCCTAGACTTCCCCCAGTTAAACTCAAGTCAGAGGAGAAGTTATTGAATGTCAATTGGAAAAAGTTTGAGTGTGATTGTCCAGGTGCAAAGCTTGGAAGTGCTGATAATGCTTTGCTGATAGGGTCATACCTTGACATTCCTGTTGGACAAGAAATCAGCTCTTCAGGTCAGCATTTAAGCTAAAGATGAATAAACATACCCTTCTTTCTTCTCACTGTCTTCCTACAAGAAACTTATGCTTTTTACTACCTTTTCATAGACTTATGGATGTAAGTAATAAATTCAGAACCCAATAAATGGCTAAACAGTTGTTATGTATTATTATAGAATATCTTTCAACATATAACATCTAGCTATTACCAGCTATTGGAAGTGATAATTTTATTAACTATTGAAGGTGGCTACTATGAAAACAATCATATAGGCAAAAAAATCTCAAATGGATTCTAGAGCAAGATTTGTAATTCTTGTTGAAAAATGCCAGTGATGCTGTATATGAATCATGTCAAGAAATTGAATTTCAAATATTTCTTGTGCATGTTTAGGTTAGCCTCTTTAGAGCTCCTGTACTCATATGCTTATATTTATAGAAAGGGAACTTAAACATTTTAGGATCTCTTTTGTGACATATGACCAAAGCAAAAGATATTGTAGAATATAATAGCATCACCTCTTTTGTTTGTGTGTGCGTTTGTGAGAGCTTGAGAGAGAGAGAGAGAGTGAGAGAGAGCAGATGATATGGTTATGTTACTTTATTAGCTTCACTTGATTAGGAAGACCAAATAATGTGATTTTTAAGAGTGCAAAAATGATAATAAGTTCTCAACCTTGTAAACAAATCTCTAAATAAATTTACTTAGTTTAGAGTTGAATGTGTAAATGAATTGTTCATGGCCCTAAGTTGGTTGAGTACCTTAATCTGTTTTATAAATAAACCTTATACTAGCACATGAACCGATCTGGTTTATATATATATATGTATGATCTCTGAATGAGACATTACCAAGTTGAAAAATTAGCAGTTGGTAACGATGTAAATGATGTTTGGTTGGCATTGATAGTTAATTGTTGTCAGCATTTGTTGGTGCCAGAAAAGATTTAAAAAATTTGTTTAAAGCTTAATTAGATTTTTTAAGTATATAAAGAAACTATTGCATTTCAGTTGTCCAATTTTTTTGAACTATCTCTTTTTTTTTTTGGAATGGACTATTTACGGAATCCCCATAAATAGGATCAAACCCTATTCCATGGTATTTACCTCTTTCTTATTCTTAAGCTTGGATAAGAACAAGTTACTGCATGGGGAAGTAAAAAATAATTTGACTTGAGGAGCAGACAATTTGCTGTTCAATTGTCACATGAATTTAGGATAAGGAGAATCATCCTTCTTGTCTTGAATGTTATATTCTACACGATCTTTTTGGCCCCACCAACTTCTAAACAATCTTAAAACTTTTAGAAGTTAGAAAATCATCATGTGTGGACGTTACTTTGTATCATGCAACAAAGGCATTTTATTTCCTTCTGTATGAAGATCTATTTACTGGCATATCTTTTTCCACTTATAGGCAGTCATTGTTTGTTTCTGATGACTGTTTATCATGTGCTTCTAGTTAATGTTTTTGTGTATTCATTTCCTCATTGATCGTGGTCCTTTATTATATAAAGTGGTGATATACAACTCTCTTTGTACACTTTATTGGTTAATGTGGTGAAGGGTGTGCATTTTCTGATATTTCCGGAAATGGTTGGGAGAATTAAGTAGGTAATCTGGACATATACATAGTTTTAGGTGTTAAATTAACTAGTGGATGTTTAAGGGCTCAACAAGGGTGTTTAGAGCATTTTCCACAATGATTAGCATTTGTTGATGAGGTTATTATGTTCCAATGTGATAACTTCACTTATGAAACCCAAGGCAACTAGACCTTGCGCAAACTTAGTGAACATGAAATTCCTTGAGTCCTCTTTGTCTCAAAATGATGAGATCCTGAAGCTTCATGCTATTTACTTAGCACAAGTAGAATTGTTACTGCAAGTTGGAACTTGCATTTTCCAGAATAGGCTTCACACAAATTTATAGTATATTCTCATTTTATCTGTGAATTATGTGCGCAGGTGCAAAACGGATTGCGGGAGGCAGTTGGTTATCTGTTAGTCAGGGAATTGCAGAGGATACATCTGATCTGGTTTCTGGTTTTGCTACTGTTGGTGATGGGATAAGTGAATCTGTAGACTATCCAAATGAATATTGGGATTCTGATGAATATGATGATGATGATGATGATGGCTACACTAGACAACCAATTGAGGATGAGACATGGTTTCTAGCTCATGAAATTGATTATCCAAGTGATAATGAAAAAGGAACAGGGCATGGAAGTGTACCAGACCCACAGAGAAGAGGTACAACAAAAGAAGATGATGATCATTCTTTTGGCGAGGAAGATTCATACTTCTCTGGTGAACGGTACTTTCAAGGAAAGAGTGTTGAACCAATTACAGCTTCAGATGATCCAATAGATTTGTCAGTGAATGAAATATACAAGAGGACCAATGAGAGTGATTTAATGGCTCAATATGATGGACAATTGCTGGATGAAGAAGAGCTAAATTTGATGCGTGCAGAACCTGTCTGGCAAGGATTTGTGACCCAGACAAATGAACTCTTAGGGCATGGGAGGGTCCTGAATGAACTGGATGATATTTGTATGGATGATGATCAGCGTGGTTCAGTGAGATCTATTGGTGTGGGTATCAACAGTGATGCTGCTGATATTGGCAGTGAAGTTCGAGAAAGTTTGGTTGGTGGCAGCAGCGAGGGGGATCTAGAATATTTTCATGATCACGATATTGGAACTGGTGCGTTTAGATCTTCTCACCTTGACTCAGAGAAGTACACTGGGAAACTAAACCAGTATAAAAAGAGAAACACTAAACAAGACTATAAATATGTGACTGAGAATGACAAAGTTGCCTCTAGTCAAATGAAAATTCATACTGATGCGGGATTTTCTTTCCCTCCACCACTGATGGATGGACAACTGATGCAGGTTGGAACTAGTAAATCCTTATGGTCAAACAACTGTAATGCTGTTATTGACAATGAAACAGATGACTGTTTGAATGTTTTGATGGGAAATAATGACATGCTTGCCACGTGGAGGCAGAAGAGTAGCGATTCCTCTACTGTAAGGAGTACTAGGGGTGAAGTTAATGTGAATGCTATTAGATCTGCAAATTCTTCTCCGTCTTCGCACTCAAATTATGGATATGTAGAAGAAGAGCATGACGAGAAGGAAGAGGATGAGAAAGCTGGCAGCGTGAGGGAAAAAGATCCTGGAGCATCACTTGATGATGAAGAGGCTGCTGCTGTTCAGGAGCAAGTGAGGCAAATCAAAGCTCAGGAGGAGGAATTTGAAACTTTCAACCTCAAGATTGTACATAGGAAAAACAAGTATCCTCGTTTGCCTTATTTCCTTGAAATACTAAAATGATTGTTCCTATATGCTTGTAGTAGCAAAAATGTATGTTGTTTGGACGTAATAAAAATTGTGGCAACAGCAATTCTAATTTCTGACCTCCACCCTTGTGTATGCTTTACGCCTTATCTTAGTAATTTTAGATTTGTACCTGCAGGGTAGCACTAATAATATTTTGTAATGCATGCTCCTTACCCACATTTACTTTGTGAAAGAGTTAGCTTGCTGAAGGATAATTTCTAGAAGTCTTTGCAACTCTGTAGTTCTTTCTCTTTCTTCAGTGTTATGCTTATTATTGGATTATCCTTGTCAGTGTAATTTTCTGTTGCATTCAACATATGTTGGACATGTAGTTTGCTTAAGTCAATTTTGTGACAAATTCAAGAACGAGTTATTTTCGTTACCTTCTTGTGCTTGGATTTTGCTATCTTACTCTTGCCTTTATTTTCAAATCAAATTTACCCTTATTTACATCTTTTATTCCAGAACTGGCTTTGAGGAGGACAAGAATTTTCATGTTGTTCTGAATTCTGTAATAGCTGGGCGCTATCACGTGACTGAGTATCTTGGATCTGCTGCTTTCAGTAAAGCTATACAAGCACATGACCTCCACACGGGCATGGATGTATGTGTCAAGATTATAAAAAACAACAAGGACTTCTTTGATCAGAGTCTTGATGAGATAAAACTTCTCAAGTATGTCAATAAGCATGATCCGGCTGACAAATACCATATTCTCAGATTGTATGATTATTTTTATTACCGAGTAAGTTCTCTTTTACCCTTGTGATTAGTTTTTTATGAATTTTTTATGTGTTTGCCATAACAAATTGTTAGTTCTGCCTCAGCTGTTAATATCCTGCAATACTTGCCTCTTTCATATTAAATCGGCATTAGTTGGTTAAAAAGTTGTTGCAGCAAAGAATTGCAATGGAAAGGGATTAGAACAGAAAGGAGAAAATTGAGAAGATATTTACATAAGAAATGGGAAAAAGATTGATCCTTAAGTGGTTAGCTGATGCAAGAATTAGGAAACTCAAAAACTATAATTTTTATGTCTTATTTTAAAGGAAAAAGGTAAATTGCTTTGAAGGATTATTTTGAACAACTCGCTTATCACACATTGGAGCTAGTTTTTTGCAAATTAATTTGCATCTCAACTTAACTGCAATTAGCATACTGTGAGGACTAGCAACTTCCATAATGTTAATAGAGTTTAACTTGAAATGTTAATCTAGAATATTTTGGGAACAGGGTTGTACTTATTTTAAAAGTTTGGGAGGTGTCTTGCATATTCAAACAATCACTATGGTATAGAGTTAATGGATGTCTCTTTGATTCAATGAATGACTTTTATCGAGTATTGTTGGACTAGTTAATGTGTTTTCCTTGATTTTGGTTTGAATTGTCATATCCGCCTCTTAGGCTCTTATGAAGAGTGATTTTTCAGAATATCTATATTTTGTGCTTGGAGGTATAATGTGGGTGGAACACAACCACAGATTTTTGTACCTCCTGTGAACATGTGCTGAATTTTTCTGAGAAATGAAAATGTTATGTATAGTTTTATAGCATATTTGTTGTGAGAATCCAAAAATATGAAGTTATTCTAAAGCATAGTTGAGTAGTTTAAAGGTTTGGTTTCACGTGAATGTTTCACAATACCAGTCAGATGAAACCGAAACAATTACTAATGTTCTAAATCTGTATCCTTTTTGTAACCCTGATTAAAATCTTCGTATACATTTCTGAAGAGGAAAGTAGAATTCTAGAATGGTTATTTCCATGTTTTCTAACTGCCATTTTTTACTCAATGAAATAAGTGCTCAAGCTTTCCAATGAAAGCACGACTATGCATATGGTATAATTTTTCCCTTTGTGGAACCAAGATATCCATGTAGAAAAATATCTCCTGGGATTTTGTACATAGTACTGAGCTTGAATTTGTTTTGTTGTCTCCTTCTTGCAATATCCTTCCGTGTTTAAAATTAATCTTCATCGCTACACTTGTAACTACATAGACAAGTACTCTTGTTAATTGAAGTGCAGAAATGTTAAATTTATGGTCCATGCTTTGAACAAAACCATATTTCTTTCCTTCGTTCAGCACATGCACATGTTGATGAGAGATACACTCTTTGTTACAGTTCAATACTAGTTCACATTTTTACCAATTTGACCTTTTTGAATTTAGATTTCAATTGCAGTTGTGTGTTGGCACTCAAATGATGGCTCAAGATGAAGTTATTGTTTACTGATTTCTGTGTCCTAGGCTTGTTATCCTGTTCTGTTTTCCTTTTTGTTGGATAGGAGGTTGACTCATTAAACATTCTATGTTATTTACACAGCCCTTTGCTCTTTATGCAGGAACATCTGTTGATTGTTTGTGAACTTCTCAAGGCAAACCTATACGAGTTCCATAAGTTCAACAGAGAATCGGGAGGGGAAGTCTATTTTACAATGCCAAGATTGCAGGTTTGTGGAGAAATTTTTTCTCTGCTAGTGTTTTTACCAAAAATGAATAACTTTCACTTGTATCCTTTGTGCAGTCAATTACAATTCAGTGTTTGGAGGCACTGCAGTTTTTACATGGTCTTGGCCTTATACACTGTGATTTGAAACCTGAGAATATATTGGTGAAAAGTTATAGCAGATGTGAAGTAAAAGTCATTGACCTCGGGAGTAGCTGCTTTGAAACAGACCACCTTTGCTCATATGTGCAATCTAGATCGTATCGAGCACCAGAGGTTATTCTGGGGCTTCCATATGATAAGAAGATAGATATATGGTCGCTTGGCTGCATCCTGGCTGAACTTTGCACTGGCAATGTAAGTTTTATTCATCCATGTCTTTTGGATTATTTTGTAACTTGTCCCAACTGCACTGCCCTCACAATACCGTTACCTCAACTCTGAGATAAGGGCAATATCTCAATGAGGAAGAAATCTAGGTTCGATAGTATTTTGTTCCATGCACTCGCTGTCAACAGGGAAGACTATTATCACATAGTTCACTTAAATATTTCCTCCTATTTCATTTATAATTGAACGGTTTACTCAATGTTTGGTGGTACCACAAATTGCTATCACGTAGTCTAATAAAATATTTCAAGCAACTGTGGCAGAGTACTGTTACCGACATACTTAACAGGCTAACAAGGATTAATGGCCATGGAGATGATAAACCTTGTTTTCATGGAGTCCTCGAGTTCTTAAAGTCCTTTTAGGGAATGGACCATTTAGACTCTTTAAATGTAACCAAAAGTTTGAAGAGACGTCTTCGAACTTTTACAATTTTCATGGGTGCATAAAACTCTAGATCTTTGTATCTTTGTTTTAAATCTTAACGTATTTGTCCTTGAAAAGCAACGTGAAGAGTGCCCTGCTTTGCTTTTCTTTTAAATTTAAAGACCAAGGATAGACACAATTTCTCCAAAATGCCAATAGTTTCCCTCGTAGACTCCATGAAGTTGATGGTTGCATATTTTCACACCCTATAATTTGATAACTGTTCTTGTTGTTACTTCCCTTTCTTTGCTATTAGACCTGATTCTTTTTAGAATTTATCCTTGTATGTGATATCTGTATTGTAGCTAATCGTGAGGGCATTATGAATTTGAATTTTCTGTGAGTAATTGTTCCCAAATGATCAAATGTAGAAAAGGACTTTTTGCCAACCCAAAACCATCAGAAGTTCGTCCGATCCTTTTTGCAAATGTTTCCTTAGCCCCAGTTTATTAGAAAGCCTGCTAAATGTACTCGTCTATGTGTTACAATCCACTGATTTGCACTGTAGTTAGTCCCCAAAAAAAAAGGAAAGAAAATACTTCTCCAACAGGAATGTCCAATATCAATCAGGAATGACTTAGATGATAATTTAAAGTTTACCAGAACCTTCTTTGCTCAAAACCCATCGACAATATCCTCAATTTCGGTTATAATGCCTCTCCAAATCTTTCAAATCTGTTTGACAGAGGAACATAATTTCTTTCCTATGTAACTGCTAGATTAGCCATTTTCAAACTTCTAGACTCTGCTTGAACATAATCCCTACAGAAGCTTTGTTTATGGGGTGTAGGATGCACTTGCAATTGGCTGCTATTTTCATCTCGACATAAAATTCGCCGGGTTAAATGCACTTCATTTTGAGTCTTTTTCCTCAGCAATTAACTTGGAGATTTCCTTTGCTGACGTAGTGTGGGAAGGAAAAACAAAGATAAGTAGAATAGAATAGGCTATAATTGATGTAGATTGTAGCTGGAACT
>JANZLD010000006.1:57889547-57914975 GCA_026413575.1 Erythroxylum carthagenense
CTAATTAAGAAGTAATATGCTAATCCTATGATAACTAGGAATCCAAATAACTTAAGAAGTACTAAATAGTAAGAAATACTATATTAACTAGGAATCTAAACTAAATGCTCCTGCATCATTTGCACTTGTAAAATTTTGACATTATTGAAACTTGTGTCATGTAAAACATTTCAGTTGGCTTACTTTCATCTGACTTTATTGGTGCATCTTGATTTAGGTCCTATTTCAAAATGATTCACCAGCAACATTGTTAGCACGAGTTATTGGAATTATCGGACCCATTGATCAAGACATGCTTGCTAAAGGACGGGATACATACAAATATTTTTCAAAAAATCACATGCTTTATGAACGGAACCAGGTATTCTTTTTTGCTTAAAACATATTTTGTTTTTTTAATAATCATTGTCTATGTTTTTAGAAATCAATTTGTCAGCATTTAAATTGCTGTTGTAAATTCTCATGCCTCTACTATCCCCTTAAGTTGTGTGACAGTCAAACTGAGATTGAACAGATAAATTTTTTACCTTACTTGAGCATGGTTTGTTTTGGGATGCGCTGAGCTTAGGCAGTGGAGACCTAGATTAAGTCAGTTTGACATTGGGTTTAATGGGTCTGGCCATTTAGAATTATTCCAAAACATTTTCTTTTCATTAGTAATCCAAACAAAAAAAATTAAAAAAAAAATAAAAGATCATTTATTGTAAAACTGTATTGTCTATTGGAATGTTCATCTCGAAACTTTGAATCTTTACATATCTCAAGGTCAACTATAAATTATTTGCAAACAAGTTGTAGAATTAAGAAAATTTTAGATAATTTACATTTAAAATCTAGAAGGTATCATACCCAGATTAAATGTCATTTATATAACCATAGATTATCAACTACCAAGCATCAGTTTTTTTAATTGGATTTGTGTGGGTTGGTTTGATGGATAAAATACCAAATCACTTCCAATACTTGCAGGTTTTTAGGATCTGTTTGGTATTGCAGTTAGATTTGCTTGGCTAATTATCATGATTGAATGGTTGTATTAAAAACAATTATTAGGAATTATAATGATTTTAAATTAATATATATTTTATATTAGCATTTATATTTGAAATTAGGTTCACCAAATCTGCAACTCGAGTTTAGGCATTGTGTATTTAAATTGGAGTTGATTGCATATTTGTACTGGAAGCAAGCAGCACCATTGCAAGTGGACTTAAATTGTTTTTCTTATTGACGGAGCTTGAATGTTGCTGAATTTAAGTTTTAACTTTGAAATGAAAATATTTAGTCTGCAGTTCATCAATGCTCTTGTTGTCTAGGCGTGCACATCCAATTTCTTAACCATTATTATCATGGAACAGTTATTTCCAAAATCAGTTGTCTGTAGTTTCATACTTAATTAGTTAAACAAACAGGAGACGAACAGATTGGAGTACTTGATTCCAAAGAAGACATCCTTGAGGCACCGACTGCCGATGGGGGACCAAGGTTTCGTAGACTTCATAGGTCATTTGCTGCAAGTAAACCCAAAGAAGCGCCCATCTGCATCTGAGGCTTTGAAGCATCCATGGCTACTCTATCCTTATGAGCCCATATCGTCATGAACCGACCTGAAAAGGAAAAGGAAACTTGGTTGTTTAGCCGGGGATTCTGTGGGGCTCATCTTAAAACATAGTTTTGATCTTGTGCGTTCTGGCATATATCGAAAGCTGTCTTCTGGTATATCTCCTTACCCTAGTCACGAATGTAATTCCTCGCATTTTGTATTGTAAGGCCGTCCCTTTTTTCTATATATATTCTTTTTTCATCTGGTGCATGGGGAACTTGCATCTTGTACATGATAATATACCCTATATCTTCTTTAGGTCATTCTAGTATTAGCATGTTGAAACTTCATTGGCTTACTCTGGGCGACTAGCAAGTGCCAATGGTAATTGGTAATAGGTAATAGGTTTTTGGAGGAATCAGGCGTAGCAGCTGCAGCATATTTAAAACTTTGAACCTGTGTCTAGACTAGATGTAAGGCTGGTCAGAATTTTTGTATTTGCTTCGTGGATTGAAAATATTGAGTTTACATTGGAAGTTTTGGTCGTTACACTCCAAATTGCTCCTGAAAAGTAAAACAATTGGTTACCGTTTCAATAACCTACCACGTGTAAACTTTGAGAAGAATAAAATGTCTGAAGGTAAAATCAAAAATCCAATTTGCTGTCGTCATGTCCCAAAGGAGGGAAAGCATGACTGTTATTTTTTCTTTGGGAAGCAGAACCACTATGATGCCGTTTCTGATATCAATTAAATTAAATATTTTGTAACTGAATGTGCTCACACATTAACATTATTGAAACTTATGGTAGAGGTCATCTGTTGAGAGAAATTAGTTGTTTTGGAAATTAGAAATTGCAGCTGGATTACCATAACCTTTATTTATATCTGAGAAAGTAACCTTTTCCTCGGTCATCCCAAAGCACTATATACTTCTGTATTGCAAGGTAAAGAAATTGCAGCTTTTAGTTCTAGACAACAACAGTCTTCCCTGCAGTCATGTTTACATTGTAATGGTCTTAGAAATCAGAATATGATCTTACACCAGCATATATCAATTCAGTTTTTAAGTAGAATACAATTGATTTGTATAGATTGTGAAAAAAGATAAAGAAAAAATCTACAGGTACTCATAAAAGTTCAATTAAAAACTCAGAAACTCTCTTTGCCAGAATTTTAGTGAAGCTTGGAAGGCTCGTTTAGATTAATACTAACGTTGCTCCAACCACAAAAGCTGACAACCTGAGACTCCTGTAAGAATGAAAACATTAGTTTTAGGGCTAAAGTAATCGATTACTAATGCCAGTTGAGTCATAAGCTGAATGCGGAATAGGAGTAGTAATGAAATATTGACGCATATAAATGCCAGCATAAGTGGTAGACAGTTGCTTCACAGTTATAGTATTTTATAGGAGAGAATAGAGTCTTCCAGCAATTACATCTACCAACTCCATATCTCAGCACTCTCGTTATTCCCAGTGCTTTAAGCACAAAAAAGCGATAGAAGTTTCTTATCCAAATGAAATCCTGACTGCACAACAATCTTTAACAATTTGTTCTGAAAAATCATTCTATTCAGCACCTTCATTGTCATTGTCAATGTCAATGGCAGGATCAATTGCATTGGTAGTTTTTACCTGCAGTGAACCAAATAGTTAGCTAATAACCTCAAGAAAATTTCAATAAAGCAGCAGTTCGGTAATGAACTTCGTGCTTCCTTTTCTTTCTTCTGCCTCCTGTTCTTTCCCCTCTTCTTCCTCTTTCTTAGCAGCATCCGGATTAGATTCAACAGAATCGTCTCCTGAAGAAACCTCTACGAATCTGTTTCAACAAAAGCTACAGATGAATTCAACCACGTGTAAATGAATATTTAGGTGAAATGAGAAAGTATACTTAAACATTAGGGGCCAGAATGCATTACAAAGTGCCAATGGAGTAACGAATACAAAATGCTGACATATAAATGAGATACTTGGTGATCGCTTAAGCAAATTTCATTTTTCTGTGAATAATAACAGATCAAGTCTGAGACAACATTATAAAACTGTCTCAAAGCGATCTCGTTCACAAGTGGATACAAACGTCAATGTCCCAATCAGCCCACATCAGCAGCACCCCCTGCAACGTTTCTTTCCGCTTATTCAGGCCCGTAATATAGATCGTGAAAATTTTACATGGCACAAAAGAGTCCTTTTTCTAAGTGTTTCTTGGTAGAGACTGATCATTTCAGATGTAGAAATGGCATCTCCAGAAATGCAGTCCAAATGGAATTCAAAGGCCAGAAGGTATTATGGGTTTCATTCATGTTGATAATCCCCAAACTGGACAAATGGGGGACCTCTTCTCTACTTCAATCCAACTAGAGCCAGGCATTTTCTTTACGTCTCGATTATCCATAAGTTCCCTCATCATGCCTACATTCTCCCAGTTACTTTGACAAGCAAAAGAGTTTGACAATAGCACGTAAGTTGAGGAATCTTTTCCATCAAGGTCAATTGCATGCTGGGCTGCTCGATTTCCTGTCTCCACATCCCCATGAAGCTGACAAGCACCTAACAAAGTCTTCCAAACAAGCACACCTGGTTGAAATGGCATATTTAAGATCAAATCCTCAGCTTGTTTAATCTGACCTGCACGTCCTAGTAAGTCCACCATACACGCATAATGCTCTTCGCCGGGGGAAATCCCATGTTCATTATACATAGAGAAAAAGTACTTCCATCCTTTATCAATAAACCTACCTTGGCTACAAGCATAAAGCACGCATATAAAGGTGATATAATTTGGCTCCACATCACTGAAGATCATGTCCTCAAAGATTTCAAGAGCAGCTTTAGATTGGCCATTCTGCGCACACGCCATGATCATGGTTGTCCATGTAATCTCAGAACGATCATGCCCCAATTGGAATACAACCCAAGTTTCATACATGCATCCACATTTCGCGTACATATTGAGTAAGGCATTATCTACACAGATATCAACCTGAGAACCTAGTTTAATTCTCAGGCCATGAAATTTCTTCCCTTCTTCTAATGAAGCCAACTTGGCACAAGCATCAAACGCAGTGGCAAGAGTAAACCTGTTTGGCATTAAACCCACCACCCTCAATTCTGCAACAAGTTCAAGCGTTCTGTCAGGTGCCCCACATTCCAAGGCTCCAGCAGCCATTTGAGTCCAAGAACGCACATTTTTTTGTGGCATCTCATAGAAGGCCTTAAAAGCGTCATTAAGCCTCTGGTTCTTTATGTACATGTTACTCAAAGAATTCCCCACGCAAATCTCAACCCCGTGACCACTCTTGACAAGCTGTGCATGAACTTGCAATCCCAGTTTAATATCAGCAAGTGAAGCCAAGCCAGTAAAAACAGTCGAAAAGGTGAAATCGTCAGGCTTAACTCCCTCACCGTTCATTTGGTGCCAAAAGAATGGTATTTGAGAATAAGAATGCTGCAAGAAACCAGCCATCATTGCATTCCAAGACACAATATCTTTACTCACACACTTGTCGAAAACCACTTTGGCATCTGACAGCATTCCATGTCGTATTAAACCATTTAAGAACGCATTCATCAGAAATACATTGCACTCGAATCCCAAACGAATGACCCAAGAGAAGATTTGGTACAACAACATCAAGTTCTGGGAAAAGGAGCACGCGTTAAGCGCACTCACAAGACTGAACTCATTGGGAGACATGACAGCTTCACGCTGCATACGCAAAAAGAGAGACAAAGCTTCATCGGGGCAGCCGCGCTGGACAAAACCGGCGATGAGAACAGACCAAGATACCACATTTCTTTCGGACATTTGGTCGAACAATTTGAGAGCATAAGTTAGACGGTTACATTTCAAATAAAGACTGATAAGGTTGTTTAGGAGATAGAGGGAAGAGGTGGTTAGTTTAGGAATTCTGAAAAATCTAGCGTGAATGGCTCTTACGTAATGCAGATTGGGGAATCGAAGACATTTTTGCAAGAGGTTTGTGCAAAGTTTTTCCTCTGCTACAGTAGCAATTGGAAGTGAAAGGTCGGGGTCGGAGGCAGAACTGAAAAAAGTGGCGGTGAGTCTCTGTGATACTGAGAAAGTGATTGTCAGGGACAATGGCGGCCGTGGCCTCGAGGCTATTCGAACAACATATCCCAATGCCATGTCATGTCCGGTAGAACAACACAGGTTGGGTCAATAGTCAATACCAATACGATGGCTTCCGTTTGTTATTTCATTATGTTGCCCTTGGGATTTCGTTTCTTATACACAGCAGCAAACCAATCTATATCCAAATTATACTTTACATTCCTTCGATTCCTACATTGTACCAAAACAATCCTGATATACCTTTCTATCGTTAATCATGATTTAACTGATGTATGACAAAATTGAAGTGTACAGAATCGTCGATGATGAATTGAACACATTTCAGTTTCTGCAGCTCCCACAAGTCAGCTTTTAGGAGGATACAGCTCCCACAATGCAACAGTTGTGTCTTCTGAAGCAGAGGCCATCAACTTACAATCAGTTGAATATGAAACAGCATTACACTGGAAAATTACCCAAAAAAACACCTTTTGAGGATATGGAACAGGAGAACACGAGAGAGGGTTCAAATATAATGCAAAAATAGCACTCAAAAATTGACTTGAGTAAGGCTAATCGATGACAAGTTACCGCAGCATGGTGATACTTCAATATTGCAAGAGGATTTCCTTTGCGATAATTGTATATTCTGATTCTGTCATCAACCAACAAATGAGAGCAATCATGATCCCATGTCTAGTAATTTAAGAAAATGCTAAAAGTAATCACCAACCTGTGATCCCAACCAGCAGCTGCAGCAATTCTGTTATCTGGTCGAATTGAGCAGCCTGATATACCAGGCCGTTCCAAACTAATCTCTTTCTTAATCACACAAGAACCCTATCTCAAAATTAAAGTTTCAACATGAATCACACGAGGTGCCCCAAGAAGTAGGCTGAGAGCAATAAAATTAGCAACTTAACAGTAAGAAAGCCGACAAACAATATAACCAAAATGACATTAATAGCTAATTCATCATTTGCTTAAGTTTAGTATCAAAACACCCAGCAAGGATAATGTAAATAGAAGAATTACTGGAAGACGAATTACCATGGACACATCCAACCCATACAAAACAATTTTGTCATCGGCAGCTCCTGAGACACCCCCTTTACAGAGCCCATCAATACATAGGCTTAAAACTGCATATAGAATAAATAGGCTCAAAAGTTTTAATTTTAATGTGGATTATTATGAATGAGGATTTCCAAAAATATTTGTCTCACCTGGTTCTGCATGAAACTTAACAGAAGTTAGTGGAACCCCTGGATTTCGTACATCCCACCAAAGCATGGAACCATCCTCATAACTTCCAGATATAGCAAAAATGAAGTTAAGTACTCAACTAAAATCATTGTTTACTCACTGAACCATTCTACAAATCCTAAAACATCATTTAAGAAGGTAAAACAAAAAGGAGATGCAAAAACATTCACCCAGCTAAGACATTTAGAAATCCTTGTGACAGTGATGGTAGAAATGCTTGAACGGTCATGCACATCCCTGCCCATGGACACCAACTTTGAGTTTAGAGGCATAAAAACAAATAAACAATGTCTTTCTATGATAAAAACTTCATTCAACTTTTCTTTTTTTCTTTTCTTCCTTTTCAAGCTCTGGACAAAATATTTGGGATTTTTGTTTTACTGGCTTTGTCATTGCAAATCTCTAAGGTTACAGGTTGCACTTTTTGTTAATGCAGAATGCACCAAAACAACTTTCCCATGTAGTGAATGAGTTTTATATAAGTAAACTTATATGAAGTTCCAAGTGTCCCAATACAAAGGCATCTCCGAGAAACGAGAGCCATCAAATAAAACTAAAGCTTGAAGAGGGTACAATCCACTTGACAATAAGATGCTAACAGCAGGGATCTTACATCTAACAGTGACTGATTCATACAAAGCTAGTCATTCTGAGAAGAGAAATTTAATTTTTGCAAATCTGTTATCTGGTTTCAAAATATCAATAAACTTTGGTGTAATGAACATTAAAGCAAGACGGGAGAGATATCCAAGGAAGCCATTTTAAAAAGACACACTAAAACGAGATATGCCCCGAAAAGCTATATGTTGGACCTCAATTTACACCTCTTAGTAAGTCACTGACAAATTCAAGTCAAACTAAAACAGACATGAGATCAAAGTCAAACCTCTTTTTTCAGTAGACATACTAGGCGAGATGTCAAAATGAGCTTGAGGTATTCGTGCGATTCTTTTTGCAGTATGAAGGTCCCATATCTCAACCTGTGTATATAAGTTTCAAAGAATCATCGAGTAATTAAACACCAAAACAAGAAAGAAAATAGACAAACAGAAATTGCGAGAAACGATGCAAGTTCACCTCAAAAGAATTCTCCCCTGCTACGGCAACATACTGTAGCCCATTATCCTGTAAACACTCTGGAAAAACAATGAGAACAGAAATCAGCACTCGTATAACAAATTTACAGTGAATAGAAAAGAGAGAGACAATACATAAAGTACATCAAAAGACCAATACGGTGAAATAAATACTGCTATTAAATGCTATAAATCATCTCAGTTGATAATGTTGACCTTTTAAACATGAAGAATATGGACCAAATATTATTTCCCAGGAGAGTCAAGACCCTCATATGGGAATAAGAAATTAATGTCAAGACTGTAATAGTCTGAATTACAAGTTAATACCTTTAAGGGAACCATACTATAAAACGAATTGCCA
The DNA here is from genome assembly GCA_026413575.1 of Erythroxylum carthagenense. NCBI lineage: Eukaryota > Viridiplantae > Streptophyta > Magnoliopsida > Malpighiales > Erythroxylaceae > Erythroxylum > Erythroxylum carthagenense. Next base: position 57,897,873 of record JANZLD010000006.1, read on the forward strand.
TGTTGTATTATAAGTAGATAACAGTGAATTTTAATAAATGTAAATCAAGAAGATAAAAAGAGCAGCTATCCTCTAAGACACTTTATGATTCAGTAGGATGGTGCTCTTGATGATCAGTATCCATTCTTCAAAAGTTGAAGTTCCTAAGTAAACTTGCAAATTCAAAAAGAGCTAACCGAAAATTCATTGGACAAAGTCAGGTTTAAGTAGTTATCTCTTGATTATTTACAAGACTTGGATTTCTAGTAATAGCACCATGTCATGGCAAGCCATTTGCAACCAAAGACAACTTTATGTTCTCATTCGACAGTAATTAGTTAATCAACAAGAAGTATGGCCATTCATTAGACAGTAACATAAAGCTTCAAGATGACCTTCTTCATTCTTTGCTCCTCTGTCATAGTCCTTAGTTTCCACATCCCCCGTCTTGTGTTGACAATGAGGACTATCAACTTGGTTTGCAATAGCACACGGCTTCTTCACTATAGAAAGCTTGCAGAAATGGTAAGAGTTCGTTCTGATGGTAACTGAGGGCACTCTGTCCACCAAAAACAAAGTGTAGAATTAAGCAGAAAAACAGAAGAAAAGCAACAAGAAGAAAAGACAAGCAAAATCAATGTATAGCAGTACCTTGAGATACCATAGTCCACAATATCCCAGCACTTGACAGTGCCATCCTTTCCCTGACTACAACAGCAGATAACAGATATAATGTGATTTTTTCCATATTAAAACAAAAGCATACCTGAAAAAGATTAAAAAGTCACCTGATAACTTTGTTGTTGCCCCTCAAAGAAGTAGAAACAACTGATATAATGCCGTGAGCCGTGCTATGCACCCTTGAATTAAATCAAATCAAATTAAATTAAATTGGCTATTAGAGTTAACAAAAAGAAACAAGTGTATGGGTATGATATCTTATTTAAAAGATGAAGAAAGATGTGAGAATACCAAGCCGATGATAAAGTTCGACGCTGGATGGTATCCCAAATCCTTAGCTCGCCGTCTGCGGAGCTGGAAGACTTTTATTAAATATTAGTCGTCGTCGTCAACCGAATAGCAATACTAATAATGAAGAAGAAGTAATAAAATACCCAGTGAAAAGGAGAGGAAGAGAGGGGTGAAAAGAAGCATCCGTGACAGAAGCGCGGTGGCCTCGTAGAACCGCCACCGGATCAGGTGGTGGTGCTGCTCCTGCTGCGGCTCCCCTTCCTTTGCTCATTCTCTCGCGCTCAGACACACAGACAGACAGAGATACTTATTTGTACAAAACGGAGAAGCAGACACAACACACGAACACAAAACGCCTTGTTTCCCTAGTATGTTTCGTCCTAAAACAAACAGAAAACGACAACGTTCGAATTCTTTAGGCAGGCGCGCCTAATGTTCTTCGTTGCACACACAAACTGGAAAGCCAAAGTCGAGCAATGAAGAGAAGGAAAAAGGAATAAACTAGAACTTGTGTGGCTGCCGGAGTGTTTTTTATTTTCATTCTTGTGCCTGAGCTGTTGATGGTCATTAGTACAGGTTGGCTGTACTTCAGTTGATGTATACGACCGTTGATTCGTGTTATGTTAGCGATTATTGTCAATTTATAATTCTATATTTGCATGAATCAAAAAGTCCTATGATAAACCTAATAGGTTGGCGTAATTAGCACATACCTTCGTCCTTAATCAAGAGATCGATGGTTTGATTCTTAAAAATGCAGCAAACTTTTGAGCCAGCAGTAATCCTCCTTAATTTGAGATGTTCCCACCGCGGAGAGATTAGTTCCCGAAATAATCCTTAAAAAAAAAATCCTATCATAAGCTGTAACTTACAAATATTGGAATAGGAAAAAGTGGTATGAATAACTTAAATCTGATTAATTGCATTATGCAAAGCTCTTGGCTAGTTAACAATAGATTTGCAATTTGCATTACACAAAATGTATTCTGGAAGGGAACGATCCTGAGGGTAAAAGTATGCAAAATATGAAGATTTCAAGTTAAAACATTAAATACTTTTCCTTTTGAATTTAAGCTACAATCAAGTAAATGTAATAAGTTCTTGCATTGGCAGCTATATCCTTTTTCTTCTGTATGTAATAACTTATTCTTCAACCATTGGCATTGTGTTTGATCTTATGTAGCATTTTAAAGATCCGCATGCTCTTTGTATTTAATTTAAACCCTGGCAATTTTTGCATTGTCTTATTTTCATTTACACATTACCTCCCAAATTTGATTAAGCCCTTAGAAGACTGCATTTTTTATACATTAATTGTAATTGTCTTTTTCAGTGTTAATTAATTACAAGATAAAGGGACAGTCCCTTTTTGTTTTTTTTTTTGCATTTATTATTTTTCCCTATGTTAATTCATATTTTTTAGGAACTTAAAGCTTCCAGCATTCTTTATGTTCAAATGGTCTCATAATCTTTATTTTTTGTATTATAACAATTATGTCAAAGGTTTGTGTCTCCATCCGATTTTTCATGATTATCTTGTTTAAAATTTTTCAAATGGATCTTTTGACTATCACCTTATTTTAGCCGATCTAAATATTGGTTCATGCAACTAATTTGGGTTGTTAGTAAATCTTACAAATGAAGATGAGCATAATTGAACTTTTTATATACTTTTGTGATTTTTTCATATCAATAAAACAAAATTGTTCATGTTATTTTAATATGATGCGTTTAGATAAGCTTAATGTCTACTCTAACTTCTCCAAGTGATTGCTTATTTGATAGCCTATAGTTGCTTCTTATCGTTACACTGCAGTGATGTTTTAAACATTTATTGCCTAATCTTTGGAACAAATATGACAAGCAAAGTGACGCTGTAGTTAGCTTGCCTTCATCCAAAAATAGTTATGCAGCAGCCATTCCTCTCAACTCGTGTGCTTAACAAGCTTGAAAAGGAGAGTAAATCCATGCTTGATAGGCTTTTCTCAAGAAACCCCGTCGGTTTTGCTACAAGGAACTGGGGCTACAGCTACCTTGTCAAACTGAAAATGAAGCAACAATGTATTAAAAGTACTTTAGTTACGTATGTAAGTATCTCCAGTAAATATTAATATACAAAATTTATTAATCAAAATAAATATTAATTAGTTGAGAATTAATTTAATTTAAAATTATATAAATATTTTATAATAGAAATTATTAATTTACTAAAAGTCCTTGCCGCAGGCATGACTGATAAACAAGCTAACAAGACTTGGACCAATTTACTAATTAAACATTGGCATCATTCAGTTGGTAGTCATATTTCGGTTCCTTTATTTGTGTTGGACAATTACCAAATGGAAATATTCTGAACCAGCGTTAGCCCTCCCGAAAGAAGGCATTCAGGAACAGATGTGACAAATTTTCCAGTTAAGGAAAAGCTTGCTTCAGCTGCTTTCTTCATAATATTTCGGAAACTCTTATTCAACCAGTCATCTTTAAGATGATCTCAACGTGGTGATCAACCAAAAGCACCAAACATGTAACCACAAATGATGATATCCCATTATAATCTCTTATTCCAAACAAAGGGAGCTCATTTTACTCTTTAAGACCTTCCCGAGTGGAACAGGATTTTTGTAGCCATTGGGTTAGTATTTGCAGAACGATCGAAATTGAAAGTACTAATTTCCATTAAGCACCTTCATTAAGTAAGCTTGTCACTTTCTGGAAAGTATAAACCGCTTATGTTGCACCATTTTGCTTAGTTGGATGTGTGTCATGATTAGAGCAACCTGATTACATAACAAAAAATTGATTAGTCTTCTATTGTACTTTCCTTTTTCGGAGTGTACTTGGAAGCGTTTACAATTGTTAGAAATCATGTGATGATGGCCTTCAGTTAAATGGTAAGTGATGCAATGCTATGTACCGAATTAAAGATCAGCATGCAGAAAAGGACCTAGTAATTTACGAAACAGTTGACATAGTTTGATGCCAAACAGAATTGACAAGGTATAGGTTTCCAGGTCAAACCTTCCCAAGTCATGATCCACTTTCCAATTACATTTTCCATTTGGTCGAATGACAATCTACCAAAGTAACAACCACTAAGCAATTAATAACTGAAAAGTAAATACACTTCATAACTTGAAGCATACCTTCTGAACTTTCTCAGAATTTGGGCACATGGAAAGGAACTCGTTGATATTTTGCACATATTTGATACAGCTACACCTTCAGAAGTAAGAAACAGAATTCTTCCCCTATATCATTCAAATAGATACAAGAGGTAATAACAACAATGGTATCCCTATGATTTCAAATTTTGACACCTCTTCTAAAAGTGAAAATAAAGAGAGTTCATGTTAGCAGAATAGTCTATACCATCTCATTCAAGGTGGGACTAGCCTCATATCATCATGGACTTTGAATGTCACAGTCACAAAATCTCCACAATCCATCATCTTGCCTTTTGAGAACATAATGAACTTTATAGGTTCTGAATAAAGCAATTACAAGCATAAACAAAAATAGAAAATAAAATAAATGTAAAAGATTCGTTAAGAAAGAAGTTGGATAATCTTTGACTCAAGATTCATTTAACCAAACTTGATTTTATTTCTCCTTAATGCAGTAACTGAGAAATGCACAGATTAATTCCAAACCTGCAACCATAAAATCCTCTACATAAGATGAAAACGTAATCACTTACCCATAGTAATTTGGGTTCTTTTCTAGGGACTCATCAACTAGCTCCGCTGCTTCTTCAATGAGAGCTTCAATTTCTGCCATCTCTACTCCAAATCCAACTGATATAATATCAGCCTGGAGAACAGAAAGTTCCAGCAAAACAAATCTCCAATAGCATGACCTGGCTTTTGCTGCATCAGCCAAAACTTGCCACTGTAGATAAAAACACAAATACAAAGAGATGATGTATTGTGCTCCAGCATTCCTTCACTTTTAGATCATCAAAGAAAAATGCCATAATAAAGAATTTCATTTGATGCAAAACATAGGTAATTCATTTTGACAGAACAAATCAAACTTTTTCCACTTGTCCATTGCCTTATTTCTCATTAAAGGTCTCATTGTTGCCTAAATCAATGATAAAACCGAACATCGAATCTTGAGTTTGGACCATGAAGATATCACTTATTCTGAGTAATAGTGAACATGTCTACACATTTCCACCAGGACAAGGAATTACCTATTCTATAGGTCACATTTTCTAACATAGGTCACACAAATGGAACCTCAATAAGAATAGTTATTGCTACTTTTTCATTGTCATTCAAATTCTCACAGTAGACTGATTTCCTACCATCAACAGATGGTAGATCAACTTCCCAACCATTCGACAGTTAACATACCTGAGCCAACATTGACTCATCAAGGATTTCAGAGAGGCTCGCGACATGATGGCTATGCCCAAGAGATTCAGCTTTAATTGCTTGCCATTGCTTCACAAGAGCTTCAGCTTCTTCAACAGGCATCTGCTTCCTTAAAACTGCTGTCTTAGATGATGACATTCTATCTGAAACTTCTGAAATTTGCAGTGATTTGGGTTCTGAATGTTTCCTAAAATTCACTTTAACCGCTGTCAACAGTTTCTTCAGTCCTTTTTCAATGCTACTTTGTTTAGTAAAAAAAGGCCCTACTTCATTGTCAAGTGCAGAATCTGTTTCCTGGAGAAGAGAACTGACATCTGCACCAGGTTTAGAGGGCAATTTGGATGGAAGCCTTCTTGACAGACCAAAGGGAAAAAACACAATGCACCCTACTGCAGCAACAATAATTATCTTTCCAACTGCAGCTCTATGAATTAACCAGCTTTGCCAATCACTTCTATGGTGTACATTAATATTTCTTTTCAGTTGAGCAGAGGGCTCATCATCACTACTGTCACTCTTACCCACTATTAACGAGCTTTGTAAGTTGGTTGGTGCCAACTGTTTAACAGCAAAGCCAAGATTTTGAGATGGTTTCGCATGTGGAACTGATTCACCACAATCCATCCGTTTCACTGCAATGTCAGATATTGATCTTCGAGCCACAGAATAATTGGTTTGAGTGGTATGTATTCTCTTCTTGCTACTCAAACTTCTCTTTTCACCACTAAAAAAGTTGACCTGCAGATGCAATTTGGAAGATTCAACCTTCCGCACAAATAGAACTGCATACTTGAATGCTAAATGTAATTCTTACAAAAGATGGAGAACAATCTCTAGTATCTGGAAAAACAGCGAGGACAGCATCCTTCAGCCATGTTTCCTGCTCAAGATAATAACTCATGCTAATATCAGAAAGCATGTTCAAGAGAAGGATGAAGAGCAATATGGAACACTTGACAGCTAAATGCTTTAAAACACATTCCCATGAACAGGTGCACTGCACTTAGCATGTATGGAGTTTAGAACATGTATAAAACTGAGATAGATAATATGATGTTCAGGATAACAAAGAAAAAAAAAAGGGAACGAGAACAGTTATGTAGAAGAGATGAGGCTTTCAATGCTTGACAGCATGCAGCATTGCATAACTCATAACAATACACTAGTACTCACTGTATATTCAGTTTCTCATTATGGTAAGGGTGTATTCTAGACTAAGAGCTACACCAATGACCATATATGATGTGTCAAAACTGAAACAACAGTTCCTTGGTGTCATGAAATCAAGGTTAGGAGCTTGAGTCCTGACGTAGGGAAAAGCCCTAAGAGCAACAAATTTTAGCAAAGGGCTGAAAATTTGGTGATTTGAACTGGAACTGTAAGGGTTTATCTGAAAATAGTAATAAGACATTTAAGCCGTAGAGTGTTGCTTCCAAGTGTTTTTATACTTTGGTTTTTTATATTCCTTATTGATAATAAAAAAAATGAATATGTTTTTTAAAAAAAAAGGAAACCTCGTCTAAATAGGAAACAATAACAAAACAAAACTTTTTTGGGCAAGGAACTAGATCTGTCAAAAAAAATCCTGTATTAAAAACTTCAGCTCCTGCATAAGTCCTTTACAACTTTATGCTAATTTGTCACCTTTCGTAAGTTCAAGCAACTTTACTTACCATTCATTATACAATATTATAAATACAACGGCCCTTCTTTGCTCTTGATCAATGATCATATAATAGTTGGAGTACCATATTTAGGTAATTTCACAATTACTGTCAGATTCAGATACTACAATTTGTAAAAGCACAGATAACTAACTTACTGCCAAAGTGGAAAAAGATTTGGTTGAAAAACACAATAAAAGTTGATGACAAACTTTATTGATACAAAACTTTCCAATTGCACTCTACTGGAGATTTAGAAGGTTAGTTTCTATAGAAAGATTATACTAATTTGATATCATTTTAATTGCATAATTTATAGCACATCAGAAGCAGCATTGCCCTTCAAGCCTTCATCGACTTCCTTTCACCTTAAGCAAGATGTAATTATTAATAATATGGTTTTGTTTGCCTTTTGATCAACACAATTATAATGCTACCTATATTGAGTTTAACTGCATAATAAGATCAGACCTAGGGTAAGATTATAACAAGAATACCAAGTCCAATCCTAAAAGCCTTTCCAATTTCACTCTCCAACTAAATATGTCCTAATGCATGTGGCAGCGGGAAAGCCATAAGTCCAATATATGTATGAGGCATACCAATGATTGTTTTCCACTGGAAAAATCTTTCTTCTCCTTGACCGAGACTAGACTTCGTCCAGCTGAATTTGAATTCAACTCTAGTTGCTGAAGCTTTTCAACAGCTTGTGCCTCATTACCCTAAACATCAAGATAGAATTACAGTATAAGTGCCATAATCAAGAAATGATAGCAAACTAAACTAACCAAGAATAAAGACTTCCATTGACAAGTTGAACTCATATTCACACTAAAAAAGAGGGTAAAAAAAGGAGAGAAGGGAGACGTGAAGGACAAGATAGTTAAACCAAAATTTACATTCCCAAATTGGCAGCAAACATTGACAATTTAAAGGGAAATCAGTATACCTGCCCAAGAAGAAACAAGCAGAAAGCTTCCTCAAATTTCAAATCAATACCTTCTGATGCAATCAAACACTCACATATGACTTTAGCCTTGTTGATCTACCAAAACAGCAAGAAGATTTGCATAATGTAGACAGAAATCATAACGGGTCCATAAAGCTCTAATACCAATTCCCTGATCCTCAGGCAAAGAAACCAAAAACTTGAAATTCCAAGCAAAAGCATAATCCATAATCTCTTACCAATTCTGTTTGCTTGCTTGAAAAACCAAGAGCAATATGAGCAATTAACACCACATAGAAACAATTAAAATCAATCACAACCCTCTGGTTGTGTGATTCAATTGATTTCTTATTTTTCCTCATGATGGCTAAATCCTCCCAAGGAAGAAGATCAACTATTTCTGTAGCCATTAATCTATTCAGTGCTTGGCTCAGAAAACTCTGCCAATCTTGAACTCTGCAAGAGGTTTCCACATCAAGACCCTGTCTGAGCAATTCACGCAAGGCAGCAATTGCTCCCCGTCTTCGTTCAACATGCTCTGGAGAGTGTGGCATGCCTAACAATTCCAATGTGCATGCAGGGGCAAGCTCCTCCAGAGATTCTTCTATCTAAAAACCAAGATCAAGAGCATTAGATGTCTATCACATTTGCTCCAGAATGCAGGAGACTTATGTGTCTACTTTCTTTCAGCCATCAAAATATTAATGCGCTTCTTTGGTCACAACTATCATTCTTGGTAGAATTGACATAAGAGATGCAAGCATATGCTGAACAGAGTAGTCATCATTAAGGGTCAGGAGAGACACACACAGAGAGATAGAGGAAGGAAGAAGATGGGTGAGAAAGTTGAACAAACCAGTGATAACAATGCCATCTTGCCAAGTGAGATTTTACTTCTAAGAAGACATTGAGCTCGAGCAAGAGCTTCAAACCCATTAGAGACTTTGTTCTTCTCAAAACTAATCTTCGCTATGGCACACTTCAAGAAAGCAGCACCTATGATAAGAAAAGTGGGCATAACAAGGTTACCCCAACAAAATTGCTACAACTTCCTAACCTCCTGATTATTCTTACCTCTGCTAATGCCATAGATAGAAGCACGTCATGAATGTATGGCTTGGCATCTGGATGCTTGAGAGCTTCTTGGCCAATATCCAGCACCAGCTTCTCTTCCCCAATCTGTATCAATAAATATATATTATCATAATCCAAAATCAAATTATCTTTGTATTATAGGTAACACTAATGAAAAATGCTGCACACTGGCCAGCTTGATGACAAAAGAGGAAGATAATACTTTATCCAAGATGATAGCAAGAAAGAGATGAGCCAATTGGTGCTGCTAGCCACTCGGCAACAGCAAATAAGCTAAAGTCTTAATAAAACCGAAAACCCACAGAAACAATACTAGTTTAGGACTAAGAAGAAAATAACAAATTTGTACCTCTTGAAGTAAGCAAAGTGCGCCAGGCAACCAAGGCCATGGAATTCTAAGGGAAGATTTAGGTGGAATCTTCTCTTTCAGATTCCCTGCATATTCTGGTTCGAACAGAAGTTTATCTCTTACATCCATTAGCAGATCCTGTAAAGGAAAAGAAAATAAGTTAGTACGTAAAAAATCTTTCTTTTAACCTCATATCAGATAGATAAAATTCAAGTTTGCCTTCCAGACCCTACCTGGCGAGATTTAACAGCATCCAATGTATACCCCTCTTCAACCTCAGCATTTTTCAATTGCATAACCGATTTAACTATTTCATCCTTCTCTGCTCTATCAGCAACACCAACAAGCTACAAATGTGCTCCCAATTCATGAGAAGAAAACGAAATGCTCGTACTTGACGCGTTCGTGTAAAAACACATAGAGATAGCTAGAGAGATAGAATGGGTGCGGGGGTACCTGGAAGCAAGAGACCGGGATTTCAACGGTGGCAGTGGTGGCCAGAGAAGGAGCGTTCTCCACAATGTGGGTGTCGGTGGAGTTCAATTCCCATGGTCTCGCACCCAAACCTCTCCTTCTTGAAACCCTAGAAACAGAAACGCATCTCGAAAGCCCGGTTCCAGAACATTTACCGTTACCGAAAGCAAGCCCTACGAAACGTTTCCGACCCAAATTGTCTTTACATTTCCCGCAGAAACAACAAGAAGATGAGGGAAGAATTGTTATCAGAGTGAGATGAGCCAACGCCATGATCCCCTATCAAACTACTTTACTCATTTTGAAGACATCTACATCGAAAAAACTTAAAAGTGAGGTTTTCTTTTTCTTTTTCTTTTTCTCCTTTTCAGCTTTTGTTCTTCAATGTTAAAAGGCAGTGGAGGAATGCTTGCAGTCTTCTTCTACAGTTCTGCCACCGTCATCGGCAAGCGCAACGTCTACGAGGTCGCGGCGCTGATTTTGTTATGCTGCTGGCTTTTTCCCCTTTTCTTAATAAAATATCTACTGAAATTTGTTTTGTTTAGATTAGATCTGAAAAGAATGCTGTTACAGTTGATTTGATTTTGTGCATGTAAAAGTAAAACTGACCAAGTATGATCAACGACCTCAACTTCAACCCGCCGTGTTTGTTTCGGTTATTACCAATATTTTAAAACTCAGATTGAACATCGAATCAGTCCAAAGAAAAATATTTAAAGGATCAATATTTATTTAACCATTATAAACTTGGTGTACAATAAATAAATTATTAAAAAATAAAAAAATTAAAGTTGGTATATAATAAATTAGAAATAAAATTATAAAAGTAAGAAAATAAAATATTTTATTGATTTTATTATTAATTCATTATATAATAATAGATGTATAGATGTATATTTTATTTTATTTATCATTAACAATAGATATTGATGTATATTTTATTATATAATAATAGATAAATCTAAGTCTAATATAAAACTTAAAGTAATAATAAAAATCAAATTTGTATTTTTAAATAAGATTGTGTCTCATCATAGTCAAAAGTTCTAAATTTCTAATACTATCTAAAGACTCGTAAAATATGCTTTCATCTAAAATATTTGAATCAACTTATTCTACTATATTCAAATAAATTATAAATAATTAATGAGATTATTCTCAATTGTACATTTGTAATAAATTATACTTTTAACTTAAATATGATCATAATAAGATATAAACTGACCATCGGTAGATGTTCTTAATTCATTATTTGTGAAAAATACATTATCTTCATAAATCACTTTTTGAAGTTCATTATAATCAAGATTAAACGATCATTCTTCTTCTTTGATCCAAAAATCAGTGTGTCAGTATAATCAATATCAACTGAATCATACGTTCTTTTCTTACTAAGTCCTCTGAATACATATAAAGAACTTATAAAGTCAATAATAAAATAAACTTAATGAAATAAAAATAAAATATAAAATACATGTTCTTTATTCTTATATTATAAGTAACGTAAATAAGGTCATTAAGTCTTTTATATTCTAAATGATTTCGTTTATTTATATAAATACATTAAAAAATGCTTCAATTACATTCACAACCTAATATAAAAGCTATTCGACGGAGTAATCTAATAACGAGTTTTATCAATATTGGGGCATTTTTATCGAATAATCTCCTTCACTCATATGTATTTTAAATTAATAGTTATGAAAAATAAAAATACATATTATTAATATGTAAAAATGAATTAAAGATATAAAAACTTAGTAAGCCCAATTTTTTTCATCATATATTTCTTTACTGATAATCTAGCAAAATTCTCTAAACTTTCATTATACAATTTATTTTCATTTATTGTTAGTAATCGCTATTTAATAGAGACAGTACATTTGCATTCAATCACATCAAACAGATCGCCCATAATATTATTTGTACATACATCTCCACTATATAAGCAATAAGAATTGAGAAAATAATTCAATAAGTAGATCCTTTAAGTAAGATGCTTATTTCATCGTCGGTTAATAATATCTATATAAACCTTGTACAATTTCTCCTACTCTTTAAAATATTTATAGTTTTTACGAGCTCTAAACGTATCATCATATATATACCCTAAAGATGGCTTCTTATCTGAGTCAACAATCCTTAACAATCTAATAAGTGGAGTCATATTTTTCACAATAATCAAGCAAATATCCCAAAATTTATTATCTAAAATAACAGCACCAGTTTATTTTCCTTTTTTTACTCTTTGATAACTTATGACCTTAAAAGTGTTTACTTATCACTAAAATTTAAAGTAGTTCCCAAGTAATAAATGTAGTTACAAAAATTGCGATATTAGATGAGCGTGAAGCAAGACTAGAAATATGATTTATACCACTAATATCTTTTAAAATAATATTTATACAATGAGTAGCACATAGAGACTAATAAATATGCCTATGCTTTGATTGTAATAAGTACCCAGTTGATACATAATTAGTTATATTATCTGTAACAAAATGCACAATAATCTTTGATCCAACCTACTCGACAATTTTAAAAAATAATTCAAATAAAGCATTGGACTTTTTACCATCAGAAGCATCAAAAGACTTGATAAAAGTAGTTACAATATTATAATAAACTAATAAATTAGTCAAAGTTATTTGTTTTCAATCAGTCCACCCATTTGCCATCATGTTGATTCCAAACTAGACCTATATATATCTATCAACAATTAACCAATATTCCTTTTTTATTTTATATATCAACAATTAACTAATATTCCTTTTTTCAGTCTTGAAGCAAAGGCACATGAATTTCATAATAAGAAGGTACCTTAAATACTGGATCCATCGTTGTTGTAACATCTATTGCTACTTGAAAATATGATGAATTTAAAGAACTTAAAGAAATATATGAATGATATAACCATCTAGCCTATGCTCTTTTACATTGCAAACAGTATCCTTATTATTGGACCCCGAACTTTTCTTGAAAGTTAGAACTATTAAATGAGAAATTATTGGCGATTATTCATGTGTAAAGGGAAGAAGAATTCTAGGTAAAAAATGGTTTAGGTACAAGATAGGTTATATGTGAAATGCTGGAAGTCAAAAGCTGAAAAATGTAATTGAAACATGTTCATTGAGTATGCTTCGGTGTTTTAGCCATAACTTTTTCTCTGGTTATTCAAATAAGATGATTTTTATTTGGAGTAAACTAGGGATATAGGGCTACAAATTTTTTGATGAAATCAAGTTTTAATTGTCTCTAAGAATATCAATTTTTGGATGGAAGTCGATCATAGAATATTGTTTCAGTATAAGAATAGTTCAGAAATATTTGGGGTATAACTTTCATATTACCAAACCAAATTGAACGATTTTGTTGTCATTAGAAAATTAAGACAACGAGGAACATTTTTCTAGAAGGAAGTGCTATCAAATTCCTTCAGTTTTCTCATGATCATTAGTTAAGGAGTTAGAAGTATAAGATGTTCGTTATAAAGACAAAAGAAGGGTAAATATGGAATGACTAGTTAAATGAGGGGCAAAATGGAAAAGACAACTAAAATGTTGTCTTAAAAATTTGAAAAAGAAGAGAGAATGTCGTGAGTGAGAGAAGAGAAGAGAAAATGTGAGAAAAAGAAAAGAAGAGAAGAAAAATCGAAGAAGCTAGGGAAGAAGGAGGAAAATCGTGGGAAAAAGAAGAAATCAAGCTTCTTAAGGTAAGTAATCATCTTTTCTTTTTACTCTATTAAAGAAATGGATTGTGATGAGAATGAAGGAGTAGAGAGAGAAAGGAGTTTTGTGTTGGAAGATGATTTAAGAGAACTTATTGATTTTTTTTGGGTCTAAACTATGTCTTGGGTTTTCTAACCTAGATGGATTATGGGTAGGTTAGATTTAAGCTTGATTTGTGTTAATTTCATTTGTTATGATTTTAAAGTTTTACGGATTTTTATTGAATTGGAATTGAACGAGAGATTGGTTTGTTTTAGGAAATCAAGAGAAACCCTATCCAAAAGCAAGAGGAAGGGAACATTTGAGTTTGGATTTTCAAGCGAAATAAGGTGGGTTTCATGTTTATAATTGAATAATGAGCCAATAAATTTTTTCCAAATCAAGAGAATAAAAATGATTTCAATTACTTCATAAATGTGCATATATTGCTTTTAAATGATTTTAAAAATTTGCTCATATATGTGTATATGCTTAATTGATTGGATTTGAATTGTTGTAAATGTAAAAAACGTATTATGATTATGATCACGTTATGCCTTTAAAATGTCATGGCATTTAGCATAAAAGAAAAGAGAAAAAGCACGATGAGCATGAAAAGTATGAATGCATGTGAAATGAGTTAAGCATTGAAATTTGATTGTGTTTAGGCAAGAGAGGAAAGTTTCGTTAGTCACGTGCACGTTGACCTATAACCTTCTCCCGGCTGCCCGCTTGAGGCCACGAGATCCTGAGAATTCGGACTCATTTTATTCACGGAGTAAACTTCGATTTCTCTATTTCGTCCACAGAACTCTCGAGCCATTTGCTATGCATTGCATCTGTAAATTGTCAAGTTCACGCATACATGATTTGTATTATTATGAATTGGTTGAGAATTATGTTTTTCTTGAATTCAATAAGAATTTTCTACGACAAATGAATAATTTCAATGGTTTTACTTGTTATCGATTATAAACTGTTACCTATGAGCTTTTAAGCTTACCCCCACTCTCCTTCCCCTCTTCAAGTGAAGAAAATGAGATCGAGTAACTAAGAGACGAGGCATCATTCTATTTTTGCAATGTTTTTGTATATTAAGTTAGATTTTGTAAAAGTAAGACTTTATATGCAAATTGAGAATTATTGGATTTGGTATCTTTGTATTTTGGATTTCGATACCGATGATGTAATGTGGCTTGGAATGCTATTAAAGCTTTGTAAACTCCTATTTTGTTGTTAATGAAATATGAATTACATATGGTTGTTGTTGAGTTGGAATTAGATATACTTGAAGAAGTTATCCACTTGAATTGATGAACTTTGAACATGAATTGTTGTTGCTTATAAGTGAGATATTATGGAAAAAGGAAAGATAGGATTTTTATGAATGATGCGAATTAGTTGTAAGGGATAAGTCAAATGAGTAGCGATTAGTGAGTTTAATGAAGTGAAGTTGGTAGTTGAATGGTTATGCTCATGACTTTCCAAGTTGTACATTGCAATTTCAAGTTTCTCATAAGGGTGAAATTAGGTTTCTAACTTCAGTGGAAAACTGGATTGATCTAGGCTGAATTAGACAAAGTTATCTTCTTAAAAGTTGTAGCTTATCTTTCTAACTTTTCATTGATATAAAGTATGAAAATTTTGGAAAATGGAGTTAAGAGATATGATCATTAGAAGTTTGTGATGCTGTTTAGGATGGACTTTCGAGACATCCACATTGATTTGAAATTTTGTCCCTTATAGAGGCAAAAATTGTTTTCTAGATCTCATGAAAGTTGTAAGTCTAGAAATCCTCTTCAGAACGGTCTTTGAATGACCTTAATCTGATATTTGTAATGAAATGTATGCCCTTTTTACCAACACAGGTCGGGGAAGAAAACCAGGAAGGGAAAGTCACGATCGTGACAATGCGCAATCGCGATTCTGCAGAGCGATCGTGACTTCGTGGTCATGTGCGCGCACGATCGCAACCCCGTGGGTCCTTCCCTCCCCAACCTAATCATGTTCCACTCTTTTTGAGCATAACTTTGTCGTCCGACCTCCAAATGACCTGATTTTTAAAGCATTAGATTCTTACCACATTCCTCTATCTCTCCATAAAAATTTATACCTTTTGGTATTAATTTGAAAAGAGTGATTGAATTAAAGTGAGGGGATCGATTGGAAGAGTATGAGTTGGATATTTTTACTAAACATGCTTCAGGATTTTGGTGATATCTTGATCTGTAGAGCTTCAAATGTGATGATTATTGTCCCTAAATAAACTAGAGACATAGATCCACAAATTATCTAAAGGAATCAAATTTTAATTTGGTCCCTAAAACTTTTAATTTCTGGAGTAAAGTTGGGTATAGTGTACTGTTTCAGTTTAATAATAGCCCGAAAGTGTTAAGGCCCTGACTTCCAAATTTCTGAACCAAATGAAATGATTTTGGTGTCTTTAGAAACTTAAAACAATGGGAAACAAATATTCTGAAGAAGTCAAACTAAAATTTGAGTTAGAAGTTTCCCAAAATTTGTTCTGAAATAGAAGAATGAGTTTGCTCATGTTTTGTGACTCTGAATATTGGGTTCTGAAAATAGGGGCCAACATTGTTTGGTATCAGAGCCTAAAATTACTATCTTACATGGGCGTTTCGAATTATGTGTCAAGGTATATGCATTGTGAACATGTCATAGCAGACATTAGCGATCGATCCTTAGTCTATGTCGCATGTGTATAAGCCATACGCATGAGAAATTGTTCAGGGTTTGAGCTGTTAGAATTAATGGGAGATAAGAAAAGTTGTGAATATTTAAAAATAAGAGATATTACATAATTCGATATGTTAGACATAGATTTAGTATTTGTGGTTATGTCAACGAATATGGTAGTAGAATTTTGATGTGGATATGTATTTGAATTGATATGGATGTGGATATATTTTCATGAATTGACTGAAAAAGAAATAAAGACAGAGGTGAAAATGACAAGATTTATGGTGTATAAGCAAAGTGGAAATGAAAAGTTGAACTCTGGAATTTATGATCTGGCATAAGATTGGGTTAGTGATTTGCGATCAGAATTTTAAGATGGCTATACGTCTATAATTTTAAATTGATTAAGAATGTATCTATAGAAAATGAAACAAATGATAGTGATATATGTAAAAGTTCTCAAGGTTATGTCGACCAGTTATTATGAGTATATATCTAATAAGGTGGCTACGTTAGTGAATAATGTGATTGAGTGCATACGAGATCTATATTTGGAAATTGTATAGGAGATAAGCTATGATCCCTATAGCTAAAATTATGAGATGAATCAGAGTAATGCAATGGAAATATGGTATAGGTGATTATGCTGAAAAGGTAACTACTATGGACGAGTAATTTTGAATAGTCATAGAATATTCAAAATTTGTTTGAAATTAATTACGATTGATGTATTAGTAGCATGAGATATAAATTGGTGACCTGCCAAAATTACTTTAGTATATAAGATGTAGTGATCATGATGGTACATACCAAAGTATAAGAGTAAACGACTATG
>JANZLD010000006.1:57967456-57977874 GCA_026413575.1 Erythroxylum carthagenense
CATATCCTATATCTGATATTTATCTCCTATATTTGATATTTACCTAATACAGTATCTATAAAACAGATTCTCACACTATGTAACCCGCATCTGTGTAAACTTCAACTTAAAAGGTGCCTTATTTTTTTTATATAACAAACCCTTATGTGGAGTTCCTTTTAAATACTTGGGGGTCCTATATACTGCCTCAAATTGCTCGTCTTGATGAATGTACAAATTTGCTAACCTTACAACAAATGCTATGTTCGGATATATGTGGTATAGGTAGATCAACCTTCGAACAAGTCTTTTTAATTGGTCTACATTTAACATGTCCTCATTTTTGCTTCTTGTAGCTTTAAATTAGGTTTAGTCGGTGTTTCAACAGCTTAACACCCAAGCATATTTGATTCATCCAGCAAGTCAATTGTATACTTGTGTCAAATTATAAAGATACCCTCCTTGGATCTAACAAACTCTATTCCAAGAAAATATTTCAGTGTTCTGAAGTCTTTTATCCCAAAGTCTACTAAAAGGTTTTTCTTCAACATTTCCATTCTGTGTTGTCATCGTTTTTTAGAATAATATCATCCATATTAATGATCAAGATAGCTACTTTACCTTTTCTTGTATGTTTGTTGGATATAATGTGATCTACTTGGCTTTGACTGTATTCATGTTTTCTAAACTTTCTAAAACTTTCAAACTATGTATTTAGGATTATTTAGCCCATATAAATATCTTTTTTATTTTGTCTCCGCTAGATCTCTTCTCAAGGCCAGGTGGTCAACTCATGTAAATATCTTCTTAGAAATATTCATTTAAGAATACATATTTAAATCTAATTAATGTAAAGCTGGTTGTAGTTTACATCTAGAGGCAGAAGAACTTGAATTAGTTCATCTTAGCAACTAGAGCAAAGGTTTCCTAGTAGTCAATTCTAAAAGTTCGTGTAAATGTTTTTGCCACAATCTTAATATCCTTCTACATCACTGTTAGTTTTGCGCTTCATTGTAAATGCCTACTTACACCCCACGATCTTCTTGTCCTTTGGTGAGTACCATTCTTCTCTAGAGCATTCATCTCTTCCATAACTGCTAATTTTCAATTTGCACTATCCAATTCTTCCTTAATTGTGCTATAGATGAATATGTTAGAAAATTTTGAAGTAAATGCTCTATGACGATTGGAGAGTCTTATCATATATTTAGAAATGGGATGCTGAGTACACATTCGGACTCCCTTTCTAAGGGCTATAGGATCACAATTTGTGATAATATCAGTTAATTGAGGAACTTGTGTTTTAGTAGTAAAATATTGAGGATCAAAATTATGATTACGTGAATTGTTGAAGGAACTTTCTTCCGAAGACTTTGATTGATCTTATGGTAGGATAGTCAATTGGTCTTTACTTTTGTGTCAGTTCTTATTATGAGTATAAACCACAAGTTCAAAATTGGAAATTGTTTGCCTCAAATGTAGTATGTCTCCTTGCAAACCATATATATTTGAAAAAAATTGGACTAGCCTTTCATTACATTCTCCACCATGCCCTTTTATTTATTGGTCAAAATATTGAAACAAAAATGGAGTGTGGTAAGGGTTTTGAAATTGTCTCCATAAGATTTCCTTCCTTGCTTTCATTCTCCCCTTGAGAATTTTGGTAAAATAGGGTTGATCTTCTGAAAAAGAAACATCCATACTACTCAGTCTTTCTTTTATTTTTTGTTTAGGGTTATAACATTTGTATCATCTTCTTTTTAGAGCGTATCTTATAAAAGCAACACTTTTCGACCTGATTATCAAGTTTAGACCGAAATTGACTGTGTATATGAACAATAGATTGAAACCAAAGTTTTTTAGAGGCAAATATATGTTAGTTGGTGGTTTGTTAAAATAAGATTTTGTTAATATTAGCAACACTCTAAAGATACTCTGAAAATCCTTTGATAATATAGCAACACTTTAAAGATATTTCAAACATCCATTGATAACATTATGGCTTGAGCTCCTTAGAATGATGCTTTTTTTTTTGTTGAGGAGAGTCACGACATGTAGATTGATGTAAAATACCTTTTTCTGTTAAAAAGTTCCCTAAATATTTATTTAAGCACTCTTTCATGTAAGATACTGATTTTTTGTTTTGGTTTTCTACCATTTTATAAAAATATTAAAACTCAGTTTTAACTCCATATTTCTCTCTCATCAAATAAACCCAAGAAAATTGAGTGTGATCATCTACAAAAGTTACAACTCACCTTTTACAAATCACATTGGCAACCATAGAAGGGCCTCATATTTCATTATGAATCAAATAAAAAGGTTTGGGTGCACAATATGGTTTTGAGAAATAGGTGGTTCGATGACTTCTTTTTTTTTTGGGGGGGAAGATAGGCTCGATGACTTTTTGATAAGGAACAACTTTCACATTGAAATGAGGAACAATTCAAATTTCCAAACGACTGAAAAAATAAGTGTTTTCAAATATAAAAAATAAGGATTGCGTAATATAAAATGCCAAAGCATAATATTCTTCACAAGAAGAAATTGATCTAATACTACTACTATACCCTTGAGTTGGTTTATTTTCAAATAGAATACTATCTAGAGACCATTGACTATTCTAGCACTGGCAATCATCTTCCCTAAATTTAGGTCCTGAAATTCACAATGAAAGTTAAGGAAAACAACACAACATTTAGTGTCTTTGGATAGTTTACTAATGGATAACAAATTGCATGATCATTTAGGAACACGAAGGACATATTCAAAAGCTCCCATTAGGAATCCTAACTCTATTAGATTTAGAACAATGTAAATAAGAATGGAATAAAGAAGAGGATGATGTCATGTGATCAGATGCCCTTGAATCAACGATTGACAAGAAAGGATTTTGAGTACAAGATAAAGCATTTGACATACTACATGTTTGTACAAGAAAGGATTTTGAGTACAAGATAAAGCATTTGACATACTACATGTTTGTGCAAGAAAACCACTAGGATTATCGAATAATGGATTAGTTTTTAGCAGTCTTAGAAGATGGTCCACTTGCTCCCTCCTAGATGGACTTGTGGTAGCCTTGTTTGCTTAGAACACTAGAGGTCATTCACTTGACTTATTGCTCTTCCAATTGGCGGTTTCTTGTTGAGTTTCTAGCTAGTATCTTGAGTATGGAGAGTTTGTCGCAGTAATCACCATATAGGAGATCTTTTTCAATTTGTTATGGTGTAGAGACTCTGTCACAATTGCACCTGGGGCAATCATGGCTGGATTCTTTACAAGTGTACCAATAGTCTTTTCTATTTCAGCATAACACTTTTGCGACCGTCTCCCTATCTAACTTTGGCAAAGGCTTCACTAATAGGTGACAATTGTTCAATATTTAAACCTGTAAAAATTTTGTACATATGATAATCTTCCATCAATTTTTGGTAGTTCTTGCATTCTCTGATCTGCACTTATAATCATTGAATAGATCCGAAACTTGTCATGGCTTTTTTAGAGAATTAAAATACTTTGTGATTTGTCCTCACTTTGAAAATTTTAACCAATTTTAATTGTCAACTCATATATTTGTACGGATTTCCCAATTTTGAATATATACAATAACATTATTCCAAGGCTTTTTGACTGTTATGTAGCACATGTAATTGGAGTTGATATCTTCTTCTGTGAAATTCGCTAGCCATGTCATAACTAGAGAGTTTTCAGCATTCCTAAGTAGCATATGCAGAATCCTCTCTAACTTGTGCCTTCTTTTCTCCTGTCGAATATCTGATTTTGCCTCAACCCCAAATGTACATCTGAACTGATTGATAACAATACAGAAATTTATCACCAATAAGTTTAGTATTGGCTCACTGAGTACATGGGGTCTAGGGAGATTCAGGAGTATGCAGCCTTACTCTTAATTAGTAGAGAAGTTGTTTCTGATAGACCCACATGAAAAAACTAAATAAATAAATGATATACCAAAAAAAGATACATATTTAAATAATATATTAATAACAAAAAATAAAATAAAATAGACATAAAAGATAATAATTATAAAATCAATAAATATGTATAAATAAAAATATAAAATAAATATAGGACAAGATGAAGAATAAAAATAAAAAATAAAATAAGTAAATAAATACAAAAATTAGGAAGAAGATAAGTAAATAAATAAAAACAAAAAATTCATTACAAAAAATATTAAGGAAATATATAGGCTAAATAACCAAAGGAGAAGAACTACATATTAAATGTTTAGGTTAAATACAAGACATAAGATTTAAAAAATGTTTAAAAGACCTATTAGAAAGAAAAGAACCTCTTTATGGGAGACCCTTTACCTATATCCTAGTATACTAAAGTTTTCTATTGAAGGCCTCTCAATAAGTTCTAACAAAGTTATATCATTCTTGATCGCCTCCTCCAATTCTTCTTAGGCATTTTTTTTTTCTCTTATAGTTCTTAAGTACAATCTTCTCACATCTTCTCATTAGAGTGTCAAAATGTCTCCTCTTAACCTGTCTGAACCACCTAAGTCTTGTCGCGCTAACTTTTTATTTGTCTCTTATTATTACATTCCTTACCTTATTTCTTCTAATAAGGGTTGTACATCCAACAGAGCATCTTTATCTTTGCCATCATTAACTTATGACTATGTACTTGATTGTTAGGCCAATACACTATCTTATAGAGCATGGCCGGCCTAATCGCTAAATGATAAATTTTACTTTTGATCTTGAGTGGTATTTTCTTGTCACATAGAACTCTCGATGCATTTTTCCGTTTAAATCATCTTGATTTGATACAGTAAATTATGTCTTCATCGATCACTTCATTACTTTGGATGATAGATCTTAGATACTTAAAACTCTTTTTGTTATATAATTTTTAAACCAATATTTACGTCCATATCGGACATGATTAGCGGTTATGAAACATAAAAGCTTTGTAGGGTTTCTCAAAAGAGTCAGAAAGTAAGTCCCCACTTTGATGCCATGGAGAGTAAGATTGAATTGATATTTTTTGTTCTCTTGTAAAATAATGTTTTCAGCATAGGTATTTATCAGTGTACAAGCTTAGAACTAGGAATCATGATATTTGAATTCATTTCTAACAGGCGATAAATTTGTTGAATTTTGAAATTTCATTTGACTAAACAGAAAAGTAGTAGCTGACCTATTTGTTGTTTTAAGAGTAATTCGGAACTTTAAATGTTCCTATTTAGTTGGATTTTCTGATAAATTTAAGCATCAGTTCATATGCAACTTTTTCCATACTGTACTTTGGAGGGGCAATTTTCATAATGAATATTGGCACTGCAATGGCTATATTTCCTGATAATTTCACCGTTGCCATGTCTTTCGTTTGTAGTTTCATTAATTTATTGTTAAGGACAAAACTTGTCTCATGCTTATTTCATATTACCAGAAGGCTCACAAAATTTTGACAAGGACCACGGCATCAAAAGGTTTTCTTCTTTTATGAAATGAATTGCATTTGAAAGATTCAACAGAAAAAGCAAATAACAGCTCTTGATCTTTTCCAGTTTCCGGTCAGAAGTTGGGGCGTACTGATTTGAAAAGGAAGACTGATATGGTGGGAGCTAGCTTTTAGTCTAAATTAACGTTTTCTTACTTTGACAAATGTATTTCACATTTGCAACATGGATATTCTGTCTCTTTAATTTACCAATCATATAACATTAGTCTAAAAACAAAGTTTTTAGGCCTTTGTTTCTCTATTACCCATTTATCTACTTTTATACTCCTCTTTAATCCCTAAGCATGGTTTCTGGGCTGAATTGTTCTTGGAGCAGGCTAAAGGATCTAGGAAAAGAGGCAAATTGACAGGAGGTAAAAGATCTGGTACGCTTATGTTTGTGGGTGATATAGGAAAAGAGGAAAATTGATCAAAGGCAAAAGAGCTGGTGGACATGCACACGTGTATCACTCTACATGCATGTTAAGTCTTGTGCATGCTGCATACATACACACACAATAACGGGCATTTGTGCATTGTTGGCTCCTTGTAGTAAACATTTGTCACTTCTAGGATTGCACTTCCATGTATATGATGATGTTTCAGTGTAAGCTCGTGTGCATGTTATGCTTGTTTTCTTGATTCCCTTTTGCATCTTTTGGCACTTTAGATGAAGATTTTTTGTTGACTGACTGCAGGAGCTGGATCCAAGTTAAAGAAGAAATCATCTGAGGTATGGACTTGTTTATCTTGTCATACTAATGTATGTAATTGATGTGTTTTTATCTTTCTTTCCCTCCTGGACTTTGTATACACTGATAATACATCTGGTTTTATGTCTCTCTCTGTTTTTGTTTTTGGATAGTTTCCATATG
This sequence comes from Erythroxylum carthagenense, assembly GCA_026413575.1. Taxonomy (NCBI): domain Eukaryota; kingdom Viridiplantae; phylum Streptophyta; class Magnoliopsida; order Malpighiales; family Erythroxylaceae; genus Erythroxylum; species Erythroxylum carthagenense. The sequence continues at coordinate 57,973,789 of JANZLD010000006.1, forward strand.
ATTTACATTTTTGGGCTTTGGCTTAGTACTTGTTTTGACAGTTTTTCGTTGTTGTGATTTCACTGGCTAGAACATGCCAGAAGATGATGCATGAGGTGGTTTAATTTCATTGAGAAATTCATGTAGGTCGAAGATGATAACATTGAAGAATTCTCCAGCTCGTCACAGGTATGGCATTGCACTACATTAATGCCACTGTCATAATAACCGTTGATTCCTTAAGCTGCCTACGTGAAACCGAATTAAGACTTTTAGCCCATCTGGACTTGCATGCATCTTTTAGGAGTATACCCAAACAATTATTCCATTGAGGATGATCATTCCTAAAGAGTATTTGTTCAAGTGCTGTTTGAGCACCGTATGGGTTGGTCTGGTCAATTCTAATGTCCTTTTCCTCAGAATACCCGGGGAAGCGATGAGGACTGGATAGCTTGAGATACCTGACCTTCATTGGATGAGAAATACCAAGGGAAACTTAAAAGTGTTGCTATTTGGGCATCATGAACCAGGTTTCTATTTGTAATCACAAAATATTTTCATTCATCTCATGTATCTGACAAAAGGTTTGATTATTTCCTGACCAAATCGATGATGTGAAGCAGTGTTGAATTAATGCTTAACAATCATCACATCCTCAAAAGAAGGTGATCCAGCTGCCACTTCCGGTACAACTCATTTCACTGAACAAAATTGCTTTGATGATAAAACTTCGGGCTGGATTATGCAAATAAGTGGGTATCTTTATTTCCATGAAGCAAGGGCAGAGCCACTAACAAATTATTTGATTTTTATGGAACATTTTATTGATTTGTTCTCAAATTTCTAGGATCAGAACAGCATGGTGATGCGAGTATTTGATTTAGTTGATTTGTATCAAACATTTTCTTGGTTCGTTCTCAAATTTCTAGGGTCAGAAACAGCATAGTTCTGCTTTCTGATCAGAAGCTGTTTTTCTCATCATCAATAATTTCACTAGCTAGAATTTATATGCACAAGATTGAGGTTGTCCAGCAATATTACACTATTTGAATATTGCATGAACAAGTTGAACATGAGTTAGTTTTCAGGCGTCAATTTATTTTCGGGCTTTGGTTCTCTCCATCTTAAAACAATTGTGACAATGGAACAGAGGCCGAAACATTAGGATATTTTCTTCAAGTGTTATCACACAAGACAACTATGGAGAGCATTCCTCAACATCTTTGGTCTGCAACACAAATCTAAACTAGATGAATTGTTTGGCTTGGCTATACAAACTGAACTGGACAAGTAGAGAGGATCAGAAGGTTTTCTAGACTAGTTTCGCTATATTGGTGCATTACATTTAGAGGATTAGAAACATAAAAATCCTTAAAAAGCTCGAGATTACAAGGAATACAATTGGATGGAGTCCTGCTTCAAACTAAGATTGACAGTCATGACTAATTGTAATCAACAGTTCATATCTAATCAAATCAAGATTCATCGAAGGATGTAGGAATTGTTGCTACTGGGTAGTTACTACATTGTAGTTACCTGGAATTTTGTACAAACTCCCAACTTAAGGAGATGTAATTCGAATCACTCCGCAATTTTTCACTTTTTGAATTAATTAATTACTTACTTTCCAAAAAACATTAGTAAAAAATCTTCTTAATGATGACATAGGAAGATGAGGTCATATATCCATTAAGAGAATGAAAAATCGTGTTAGGTAGGTATAATGACTAGTCTTGATTTTAATGATTTGTTAATTGTGTTAAGGGTAAGCAAAAATATAAGTCCACTAAAAGGTAGTGGATTTTTGAGATTATATACATCGATATCTTTGGACCATTTTTAACTCCTTCATTAAATTGGCAAAGATACTTTATCTTCATATGGTCAATGATACTCCTTAAGATCATAAGATCGAATAAAGGGTGAAACATTATGGTAGGTTTTAAAAAAAAAAGGTATATTGGTTATGTTTCTTCAAGATGTAGACATTATTGAATAATATATAATGTCAGGCACACCACAAAAGAAAAATGTACCTTTATAGATATAGTGAAAATTTAATTAATAATTTTAATCTCTGATTGAGTTTATAAAGTGAATCCTTAAAAATTGCATTGTATATTTTAAATAAGATTTTATTACAGCATGTTCCTAAAACTCCTTTTAAGATATGTAATGTATGGAAATCAATTTAAAGGCATGTACACACATGGGATTGTCTAACGTAAATAAGGATTTATATTCATGTTCAAAATAAATTATACATAAGGACAATTACTGTATATTTTGTTAGCTGTACATAGAACTTTAATAGATTTAGATTTTATTTTCCCTCAAATATATCCAACTCCATTGATCTAGAATGCAATAAAAAATGGATAGATATTGTGACAAAGATGAATGGCCTCAAATTGTTCAGTAGGCAAGTAACGTTTATATTAGAGCCAAGTTCGACGCCACCTTATTCAAGGTTGTGTTTTCCTACTACATGTACATCATTTGGAGAGAAAGGAATCAGCAAATTCACAAGCAAGTTGTGACTCCCAAGTACCTACTAATACATAAGCTCATTAATTAGATCAAGGAAATAATCAATACTAATCAAACTAGTGAATCTCTTTACTCTGAGGAAGAAATCTAGGTTCTACTTTGAAGGAAATCCTCCTGAATTTCAAAAGGTAACTCCTATTTACTTATCTTGTATAAATAGGTAGCTTGTCAAGGTCTATCCTTCGTATGTTTTAGTATTTTTATGGCTCCTTTTAAGCTAGACATACTTTTGGAATATATATGTTTAATTTCCATAAATGTATAACAAAGATAGTTAAAGTAATAAGTGCAAGATTCCTTGAGGAAGCTGAGTTTATTAAGAAAATTCTTGATCCAATTAAATTAGATGAAACATCAAGCTCTTACGAGAGACCATTAAATTTATATAGATTGATTATTTTTCAACATTCTTAAAAATTAAGTATAAAAGAACAACCGATTCAAGTTAAAACACCCTACGAAGAACAAACTAATGATGTCTTATACAATATGAAGTGAGTATTAGAAGATTTATAAGGATAAGGAGACCAACAATTTATGATGATTATGTGGTATCTTTTTAAGATTCAACTATAAATTCTTAGGAGGATCCAATCTCATTTTCTAAGGCAATAAATGATATTAATTATAGTCTTCAGTCTAAGTCCATATAAGAGGAGTTGAAATCTACAGCTAGTAATCAAATTTGGGATCTTGACCAATTACACTAGATGTAAATGAACTTTTAAACCAAAAGGCATTCTTTGATAGTATGGAGAGATATAAAGCTAGACTTATAGTTGAAGGTTTTACCCAGAGAAAAGGTATTGATTATCATGATACATTCTCTATAATTTATAAGAAGGATTCATTAAGGATAATCATTACCTTAATAGCTTATTGAAATTTAAAATTACATCAAATCAATGTTAAAACTACCTTTTTGAATGGAGATCTCAAAGAGCAAGTATATATGTCTCAACTTGAAAGGTTAACTTCCAGAAAAGAAAATCATTTGGTATACAAGCTAAATAAGTATATTGCTAAATGTAAACTTTTATCCTCAATGTTTCGGTCAAAATTTAAGCTAGACCCCAACATTCAGTGACGAACAAAAAAGATCCTAACATTTAAAATAGCCCTCTAATTGATAGAATCATTAGGATTTTTTCAACTTTGTTAACGTGAACAATTTTATATATTAAGGGGTCTACTTTAACCACATTAGTGATTGATATGGATCCCTAAAAAATTAACTTATGATTAATGGAACCAAAATTTTGTTCTTTAGCATGACTCTATATGAGCTCCTTTTATCTAACTCTTATATGCAAATGATCTTTACTATTAAACCAAATAGTCTAAACACACTATTCAAATATCCAACAAGTTCTCGTTAGTATAGTAAAGGAAAAAAAAACTTCCTATATTAATTTTTGGCACAAAGAACAAAAGAGATTGCACCTTGAACTTGGCTTTCTTGAGTATAAGAGCATTAGTGGTTGTTGGACCAATGGTGGTTGACAAATTAAATCCCACTTATGTTTTGATAATAATAAAATGTATAGAATTGGTTAA
>JANZLD010000006.1:57992513-58004558 GCA_026413575.1 Erythroxylum carthagenense
TAATATATTTTAAATAATATTTATATACATAAACAATTTTATTATAAAATAAAAAATAGTTAAAATTAAAAGTGCATTTTATTTTTATGTTATCAAACAGTCTATTGTATGAAGCTCTTTTAAAACAACTTTTTTTAAGTGACAGTCAAACAGTCAACTAACTTATCAGAAAAGCTCTTTTTAAAAAAATTTGGCTGACAAAAATTTCACTGTCAAAAGTTCTATTAATATAAACTCATCTAAGCAAGGATTAAGTAGGATTAGTAACCAAGATTCTTAGTTTAACAATTCCCTGACCTTCTATTCACTTTGTTGTATCTTAATTCGCTCAACCTCTATTTAATTTTACCAGCCCCGGCTAACTAGTCGGTAACTTGTTTATGTCGTCTATTAATGTTGGAACATTAAGTAACATTATAATTGCATTATGATTGAGAAAAAAGTAATGATTTTAGTATGAGTCATAAGATTTATAACTCCAAGGAGCTAAGCTCGATGGTTTCAGTGTTATTAAAAGAGGTAGAGGGCAAGGTTTGCTTCAGGTGGATTCCATACTTTTAATTTTAAAGGTGATCATAAAATTAAGCTAACTTTTACTCTCTCTCTTTTATAATAAAAGTCGTTTTAGAAATATTTTAATTATTTAAAATAAGTGTCATTGTTGACTTTTTTGTATTTTTATAACTTTTCTTCCAAAATTAACCTTTCATTTTTCTCTCATCTTAATTATACAATCACAATTTTAAGGTAATTTCCGTCACATGCTAATTATTGCAAATTACCAAGGTGCATATTTAATAAGGGTATATCTATAATTTTATTAGTTTTCTTAATAAATATGTATTTTTCTAAAACGATTTTTATTATAAAATAGAGAGAGTAATTTTTTTTTCTATTTTGTGATTATAGAAATGAAATAATATATCTGGTGCAATCGAACTTGTTTTCTCTACCGTCTATTTTATTTATTGTTTGTCCGTGGATCGGGATCAATAATGCAGCTTCTGTCGCTATGCCTTAAAGCGGTCGCGTTACACGGAAAAGGGCCGTCGCATACCATCAATGGCTTTTATGCACGTTGAACCAGCTTTCCAACTCATTTCTTTTGTATCCATCGATATTTCTAGTATTTTGAATTTTTCTCCCAAGTAAAGCCAAGCCTACACTACATCTAAGGGAAATTAAGCTATTACATATAGACCTCAACTTATAACCACATTTGTACATATGCCAACCTTTTTATTTGCATTTGTGATATAGCTTTCAACATCTCCACACCATTTGTCATCATTAATAAATAGCTTCTAATATTATTTGACTCACAAGTTTTATTTAACTTATTTTTCTCTATGCTTTTGAATGAAAATATGGTTGTTAACATTTTTACTGATATTATAATAAACATTAAAACGTAGCACGCCTAAAAAAACCTTGGTTTAATATGGATAAAAAGGACTCGTTTTGTTAATTAGAATAAAAATAAATCCTTCAACTATGAGTATTTTGTGCAATAAATAATTTATCTTTCGAAACTTATGTGTTTCCAATTTTGAACTACGACAAGAGCTCACTAGACCAGTTGGCTAGTAATATGCTAATCAAAGTAATTTTTCTCTAATTCTTAAACTTCTGTAATTAGATATTGAATAAAAACTCTATTGGGTTGGGGGGCATAAGATCTGACTACTTATATCCAAGCATTTATCTATAATAATCCTGAAAAACACACAAACTTTAATGTAGGGCTCTGTAATTCTATTATTGTTTTTAATTTTTAATTTTCGTTTTTAAATTTAATAAAAATATGTTTGATTGGTTTTCTATTTTTTAATTTTCATATTTTCATAATTTATGATGACTATAAAACTTGGTTTTCATGCTAATTACTAATTATGACTAACATAATTAATAATTTATTTATATAAATTTTAAGTTAATTTATATTTTTAAATAAATTTTGAATTAAAATAATCTAAAATTGATAATTATTTTATATTGGAATATATTTAAATAAAATCATTTACTTAATTAATTTATAAAAATAAATAATTTATTATTTAATAAATTTATTTAAAAATAAAAATAATTTTAAATTTTATTTAATATTTAATTATTATCAATCAAATAATTTTATTTTTGTTTGAAATAAGTTAAATAAAATGAAAAACCATGATAAAAAATAGCACTGAAACTAGGCGTTACTCTTTTTGTTGAACTTCTTCGTTATTAGAAAGAAAAGGTTCCTTTGAAAAGTATTGGAGAGGCATTGTTGTCGGCTGGAGGAGGTGGACCATGGCCTTATAAATAGAATACGATCCCATATATAGAAGGGCTGGACAATATTAAGATGGGGCCTTTTTTTTTTTTTCCAGAACTCTGCAATAAACAATTTACAAATTTCATTTAGTACCCATGTTTTTTATTTAATTTTAACAGCAACAAAGATAATTAGTTTATATTATTATTATTATGAGGTTCAATAATTGATAAGTATCTTTTCTTTTTCTTGTATTCGACTCAACCAAAAAGCAATTACAAAATTTGTTTAGCAATTTCTTCTTTTAATATATTCATAACTTATTTAATTATGAAACAACTTCTCTTTAAGTATGAGTATAATTGTCTATATTTTGTAAATATTTTGTTTTTTTTGTTTAACTTTAACAGGTTATCGTAACCAAGAAAACTAGTTTTTATTAGTATCACGAGCAGTGACGGAGCCAGAATTTTAATATAGGAGGGCTCAAATATTAATTTTTTTAAATTTTAGGGGGCCTAGTATACCATTGATCTTTAAATAACTCCTTTTTTTATATTTATATATATATTTATATATTAAAAATATTTTTTAAAAAAAATCTTGGGGGGCCCAATGGCCCCCCAAGTCCCTACATACCTCCGTCACTGATCACGAGGATCAATGATTGATGTATAAACTCAAAACACAGCCCATCGGTTGAAATAATTTCAGAAATATTCATAGGAGATTGATTTTTAATATAGATCATTGTTTCAAAATCTTTGTTTTTATTAAATTTCTTCACACATCAAGCAATTGCTAGTCGCTAGAGAAAATAGGCACAAGATTATAATTAAATTAATGAAGCCTTCTGTTTCCTCATTTTTAGGGAGCTTAATTAGAGGTCTTGAGTTTGAGTTTTGGGAATAGAGAAATCTGTTTAGCCAACATTTTATCCCTTAAGGGTTGATCTGGTGCGAGCAAAATTTAGACTAAAAATAGATAATTTAAAAATACATTTTTATAATTGAGACTCTCTCAAAATATCTCATAGACTAACTTAAAAAAAAAAGAAAACGGTAAGAATAGTTGGATGTGAGGGTCTCTGTGGAGTCTTCACTTTTTCTGAAAGTAATACGTCAGGCATAGCTAGTAGCGATAATAATGAATAGATAGGCATGATTAGATTGACCTGAATGTTCCCTTAAAGCGCAAGCCTCCTCCATTGCACAAGATCGAACGATGATGTAAGGAGAGGGCAGGGCCAACGGTGGGTTTTAAGAAAGTTCTTAGCTTGGCAGCCAAGCATTACCGCCCAGCAAATCAAAAGTGAACTTTGATTGATCTGATGGGACATCAGTTGAACGGTGAAATTGGTGTATATTTCCTTATCAGTATGTATGTATGTATGTAAGAAAGGCATGCAACTTCAAATTTAACTAAGATGGCTCTTCTTTAGCATACAATGCAAAGAGAGACATGCGCACCTCATAGAGTAAAATAACTGAAGAGGACATAGCGCCGCTAAGTGGATACCCACCACCACCGACGGCCAGCCCCCACCATTTCAGTGGCAACAACTCTATTGTCTCATAGTGGCTATTGCTGTATCTAGTTTAATTGACTTGACCCTTCGTGCTCCCAGCCACTTACCTTCTGGATATAGGATAAGCACGGCACACACGTCGTACAACTTTAACTTTTATATATATATAAATTTTAAATTTTAAGTATTCAATTTCAAATGCAAATGTTATTTAGCAATCAGATCTGTTACAATTATTTTGTTCTTAATCTATTCTATAAATTTTCATCTATTCATTTTGTATTTATTAAAGGGATGAAATCTCTTGGAACATAATAATAAGAATAGGAAAAACGTAACAGAAGATTGGTTGCCATTATTTGGAACTAACAAATTCATATAAATTCATCGAAGATATTAATAACAAATCCTCGGTTGCTTTGTCAGATGTGGGCTCGCTGCAAGAGACAAGCGCCATCATTTAATTTTTGGCACTTTCACTAAAAATATAAACTAAACTAAAAATCTATAGTTTATATTTTTATTTACTTTAAGATAAAATTTCTAATTATTTTAGACATCATTTATTTCTACATTACATAGGAAAAAAAAAGAAATTTTAGATATTTGCGTATTTTCTATCAATTAAAAAAATGGATCTATGTATAAATTTTATTACTTTTACAAAATAACCTTATTAATTTAAATAATTAAAGATATTCCGTAATATTAAAAATTCTATATAAACTTTTTAATTAAGTATTTTTTAAAATATTTTAATAAATTTGTCATACAGGTGTTAAGCATATTTGAAGTTATTTTAGTATATAATTTGAAAGAAACTTAGAATATAATATTTTTAAAATTTTAATACTATAAAGTGCTTATTTCAAATATTCTAAAATAATAAGAATATTTTTATAATTAATAAAATCATGAGATATATTTATATCTTTTTATCCTTAAAGTATGAAGAAGTGTCAAGGACTTAGAATGGTAAATGAGAAACCTTTTAAATTGTTTATTGTTTCAGGGTTACTTATTCCTAATTTATTTGTTTGAAAGGACTTTCATTTACAGGCTATGCCTAGCCTGTAAGCCAGTTGTTATTCATATATTGTTCTTGGGCAAAAATTAAACAGTGATATTACTTGCATATGTGTATTAACTATCTACCTCATCACCATCGTCATCATCACTCAGTCTGAAATCTTGCAATAAAACGAGATTTAGAGAAATCTGATAGTACGCAGCCTTACCCCTATATAATAGAGAGATTGTTTCCTATAAATCTATATACAAATGAGACAAGATAAAAATGATTCAGGTTACAGAGAAAAAAGGTAAAAACTAACACAATAAATTATTAAATAGATAAAAATTACACTAAATACATAAGTAAAAATACAAAGTATACCTAATGGAGTCCAAATTTGCGAGTACCTGATAAACTACAAAGACCGACTTACCTCGTTTCTTATTACTTTAGGAGTCCTTGCTTATATACCCTACAAGTATGCCAATCATATTGTCTCCATGGTCTGCGTGCCACAGGATCCATCTCCATATAACTACTCTATTGTATTGGTGAACTGCAAAGATTAATCCCTTATCCTTATCCGCTCACGCCGTACTCTTTTATTTCTAGCCAGTACCTTATTAAGGTCCATCTTAGACAAATCTTTACTAATCACTTCCCTTTAGGTCTCGTGAAGCCTCCCCTTTCTCCTCTTGTATTTACTAAGGATTATCATCTCACAATTATGCACCAGAGCATCAGAAGGCTACTTGTGTACATGCCCGAATCACCTAAGTCTAATCTCTTTCAACTTGTCGGCCACACTAGTCACTTGTAGTCTATCTTTCATCATACTGTTTCGAATCCTATCTCTCTTGGTAGCATACACATTTCTGCTACCAATAACTGTCTTATATGTCGATATTTGGCAAACTAACACTATGCCCTATATAATATAATATTGGAACGGATTACCGTTTTACAAAATTTCCCCTTGAATTTTACAGGAATCTTTTTGTCATATAAAACTCCTGACGCACCCTTCTATTTGATCCAACTAGATCTAATACGCTGAGCTATGTCGGCATCGATATTAACTATCTACCTGAATTATTAGATAAAACCACCTGAATACTTCTAATTTTTTCAAATGCAATATTTTAGGTTACAGAAAATTATCTTTATTATTTCATACCAGAGACATGGGCTTGAATTAAGAATTAAATTTGAAATGTGGATTAAACTTAATTATAAATTATTGGCCGCAATTACAGTTTGTTTTAAATAATTAAGAGTTCATAACTAATTCCTCTCTGGCTAAAAACACTACAAAAACATAACATGGAAGAAGCCTGCAGGGCAAACCTAGCATATTGTTTCTGGATATAAAGAACTACTGAAACTAGTTTGGGAACTACAATATTTGTGGCCATAAGAAGATAAAAAATACTAGTCCAAAACTAATACTTGTATAAACATTAACAATGTTTCTCTTGAAAGTAATACCTCTAACCACCGGAAGAGATGATGAGAGAATAAGTGAATTACTTATAACTTGTTAATAGGAAAGGAAATATAAGCATTCATGAAGGACAACTTGCTTGTGGTCCCTTCGCCCTATAGTCACTAGTCGCTGTTGCCGTGCTTTCTTCTTATTTAAACCCACCCATTAGCTCTAACCATTCCACTGCCATATCAAAAGCTCCTAGGCACTTCACTCTCAGAAGTAATCAAAACCTTTTTTTTGCTGAATTTTAACATTTGAGTTTCGTATTCCGCTTCAAGTCTCTGAAACCGGTACCCGATCATCTCAGTCTTTCAGCAAAAGAGAGATCCTTTTTTTGTTTTGTTTTTTTTGTTTTGTTTTTAATCTTATTAAGCCTCTTTAGTAATGTTTACTTCATCCACCGCTTCCTGCGATGCTTTTCTGTTAAGTGCAGGCATTTTTGCTAGTTAAGCGGTAAGATCTCTCCAATTAGCTGCATAATTTGTCCTCCCATATATAAATCGTAAAAGCCTACACCTATCTTTTGCTGGTTTAGTTTCTCTGCTAGCTACCACATGACCAGAAATATTTTGACGCTGTAATGGCTTATTTGTTTGGGACGAGTATTATCAGAAGAAGCGGAATTGAGACCGCAAAGATAGTGTTATTGTCTTTGGGGATCATATCGAGTGGTATTTTGTTCAAAGCGGCAATAATCCCATGCACATTTAGTCTTGTTGTTTCAACTCTTCCAAGCTTTTGGATCTCCTTCCGTAGTTGGTTGTCTCCTCTTTACATCTACATTATTGTCAACTTCATCATCATCACCATTGCTGCTTCCTCCACGTTTCGCCACCGAAACCACAAGTACCCCACCACCACTAAACTACCAAACCACTCTCATAATTGGCTACAAAGTAGTGGTGATCATAACGACAAAAATGGGAGTGGTTTACACGATATCTGGCCAGATGTAATAGAAGAACTGGAAGGCCAGACACAAGATATTGTAGAGAAGTGCACAGTCGACCCCACCCTAGAGTCATCTTCTTCTGAACCTTTGTTCACAAAATATGATGAAAAGCTGAAGGAAGAGATGATCAGCAAAGCAGAGGACTCGATTGAGGAGACATGGAACATGATTATGGAGGGTCAAGGAAAGGAGCCTAAATCAAAGCTAAAAAAGAGCGATACATGGGACACACCTCGGACGCCACATAAGGCCAATGATGATGATGATGACGACGAAGGTGATGATCCAGTGGCATGGGCTAGGCGAGAGTTGAGAAAATCAAACACGTTCAACGACTCGGTGTCATCACGGAGGGAGAGATCGATGAGTCACGAGGAGTTAAACCAGCGAGTGGAGGCATTCATCAAGAAATTTAATAATGAGATGCGACTTCAGAGACAGACATCTTACGGATTGACTGCCTTCTAACTTCGGCTGGAGTCTGTGGCAGTGAATCCATAAGAAGAAAGAAGTAAGCACGCGAGTTAAGACACCGAATATGAATCGTGAGCCGAGCACCAGCTGAAGTTTGGCTGTGGAATCTCATGACAACGTTTGATGGGGATGTTTTAACAGACTGTCTAGCTAGTTTATATTAGTGAAGTTGTTAAGTATTAGAACCAAATGCTAAGAGGAGTAAAGAAATTAGTAGATTCTGTTTTAGTCCTCCCTAACCCTCTCTGCTGCATTTGGCATTTGGCATTTGGCAATCACTTACACTTACCTGGAGTGGAGTTTCATCATTTCGCGTCCATTGTCTGTAATCTATCTATTGCCAATCGTAGTAAAATGTACCATCTCGAAAGCAGGATCATTACTTGTGACATACCCAATATCTGCTTACAATTCCTTTAAGCCCTTTTGATCATCGTTATGGACGTAATTGTAATTGCTGTCTCGATTGAAGATTAAACACAATTAAATTGTAGTTAATACATTATCCTCTATCTACATAATTTGCGTACTATCCAGGGAGATTTTCAGGTCTTATTTTGAACGTTCCCCTAAGTCACGCTTTCGTAGTTCGCATTCAAATGTCAAATATCTATAACTGCAAAAAAAAATCAACATCTTTTTTTAAAGCAAAGGCGCAACATACATGTACAAATATAAGATACTGCACAAATGCGCAGTAATATATGTAAAATTAGTTACTAAAAATTTGAAATGAAAAAAATTAAAAATTTAAGGAAATTTATAGTGTAAAGTATTTGTTATAGATGGATAACAAATATTGTAATATGTAAGTAAAAAACATATAACATTTAAAATTTTGTGATAAAATTATAAAATTTGAAATATATAATAAGAAAAGAATTATGATAGAATTATTAAAAATATATAAGTTAGAATATTAAAAATAAATTAGTAAAATTAGTTAGCACAAATTTGGAATGAAAAAATAAAAAATTTTAGGAAATGTATTGTGCATTGTATTTGTTATAAATGGATAAAATATACAAACTAAATAAAATTTTAGTAAAATTTTGTAATGAAAAAATAGAAAACTTTAGGAAATATTTAATGTAATGTATTTGTTATAGATGGATAAAGTATACAAAGTAAATATAAAAATTATAATATCTAAGTAAAAAATTCTAACCTCAGTGATAGGTGTGACTTATTAATTTTGTAAAATATAATTTTGTAATATTTTAGTTAATTAAAATAATGAAAAAAGTTAGTGTAACATGTTATATTATTTAATGTATAAATAAATATTATGTAATTTAAATTTTTTTGATAAAATTGTAAATATTTAAAATTTGAAATGTATAATAAGAAAGGAATTAACAAGGTTAAAATTTGTTAATTTGATAGAATTATTAAAAATGTGTAATTTAGAATATTAAAAATGAATTAATAAAATTAAACGAAGAAATAAAAAATTTAGAAAATGAAATTTCATTTGTTATTAACTATATAATAATAATAATAATAATAATTATTAACTATATACTTGCATACATGTTACTTGATAAGGAAATTATAAAAAAACTTAAAGAAAATGTCTCACGGGTGTGACACGTTAAGTTACACACATGACCTGTCAGCATGCTATTATCATTTAATAAGTATTATTATTAAATATTTTTATTTATGTTATTATTGATTATAAATTGTTACATGTTTTTATTAATTCTTATTATTAATTAATTGTTTATTATGTAATTATTTATTATTATTATTATTATTAACTATTAAAAAATGCCTCACGAGGTGTGACAGCATGCTATTATCATTTAATAATAATTATTCATTAATTATTATTTAATTATTAATTATGGTATTATTCATTATTAAATATTATTAAATATTAAAAAAAAGGAAAAAATGCCTTATGCGTGTGACATGTTAAAAAAAGGTCACACCCAGGAACATGCTCGTCATCGTCTTCGTCATCATCACACCCAGTCTGAAGTCTCGCAATGAAGCGAGGTCATATGCAAATGTGACAATAAAAGAGTTATGCAGGTTAAAAAATAAATAAGTAAAACAGGCACGCTAAAAAAATTGTAACTAAAATTACAATAAATACATAAATAAATAATAAATGGAAATAAAATATAGCTCAACTTTTAAAAATAAAATATATTTTAAAACTAAAATATAACAAAATATAATATTTCTTTATTTGTAAAAAAGTATCAATACCCAAATAATAAGAGAGCAATAAAGTATCAAAGGACTCGACTTTAACTCAAAATGTAGAAATACAAAACGACTGAAACCATAAGATCGTTAAGCCTAAAAATCCAATCTTGACATAAACTCAACAATATCAGATGCAAAAAGATCAATATAATCAAACCCATAAAGCATTAAACACTAAATCAAACAAATAACTTTATATCAAAAGCAAAAAATCATAAATAACATAAATTTTAGAAAACCCAACAAAACCCAAAACACACCAAAACAGAAGAGATTGATTAATCAAGAACCATACCTGAAAAGAGGAGGTTGCAAAAAAGGAAGAGAGTAAGAGCGCCAAAAAAGAAGAAAAGCAACATTTACATACCTTTTATTCAATCATAAAAAGGACCACTTGCTTACATACTGCTTATTCTCTCAATTAGTTTTCATAAATCCCAATAACAATATACCCAACTTCTCACAATGAATCAAAAAACTCATGTTTCAAAGCAAATTCTTTATACATCAAGAATAGAAATCAAAAACCATACTCACCCCTAAAAACATTTAGAACTCCTTATGTGGTTCCTCTAGTTTCTTTTGCCAGTAAAACACTTCAAGATTGAAGCAAGGGAGCTAAAGAGCTACGTATTTATTGAACATATCATGCAAATAGATATGCCACTAATTTGTGTGTGTTTGTCATGAACAAGCTATTATCATTTAATAATTATTATTCATTAACTATTATTTGATTATTAATTATAGTATTATTCATTGTTAAATATTATTAAATATTTTATTTATGTTATTATTGATTATAAATTATTATGTGTTTTTATTAATTATTATTATTAATTGATTTTCAGATATGTAATTATTAATTATTATTATTATTAACTATTAAAAAAATGTCTCACAGGTGTAACATGTTAACTTACACCCATCAGCATGCTATTATCATTTAATAATTATTATTCAATAAATATTATTTGATTATTAATTATGGAATTATGGAATTATTAATTATTTTTATTTATGTTATTATTGATTATACATTATTATTTATTTTTATTAATTCTTATTGTTAATTAATTGTCAAATATGTAATTATTAATTATTACTATTATTAACTATTAAAAAAATACTTCACGGGTGTAACATGTTAACTTATACCCTTGAGCATGCTACTATCACTTAATAATTATTATTCATTAATTATTATTTGATTATTAATTATGGCATTATTTATTATTAAATATTTTATTTATGTTATTATTGATTATAAATTATTACATGTTTTTATTGATTCTTATTATTAATTAATTAATTAATATTATTATTAATTATAAACAAGTCACAAATGTGCATGTATAATTATAATTAATTAATATGCTTAATATTAATATCTAGTGCTTAATAATGATGGATGGACGAACACACAATATATTATAAAGGAGTGTCAAATCAATTAAAAATCTTGTGTTTAACTTGACCCTGATGAGTTTCGCCTGTCACCCTCGTGGTTGGATAGTAAATAATCAATAATAACATACGTAATAATTAATAATTATTTAATCAATTAATCATATTTTAATAAATCAATTAAGTAATTTTATTTTAATTAACTGATTATATTTTAATTATATGCAATTACATTTTAATTAACTAATCAATTATATTTTAAGTATATTTAATAAAAAATAAATTTGTCACAGATATTAATAACAACATAAGTAATAATTAAATGTTAATAATTAATAAATAATTAATCAATTAATTATATTTTAATGAATAAATCAATTAATTATATTAATTAAAATTTATTTAAAAATTAAAAAATATATCCTTATCACAGATGTGACATTTAAGTCACGGTTGTGACTCACAGATAATGAATAATAACATTTTATTTTATTTTAATTAATTAATCAATCAATTATATTTTAATTAATCGATCTATTAATTATATTACAATTACTTAATTAATTATATTTAATAAAAACTGAGAAAAATATATGCCCTAATTATATAATTAATTAATTAATTAATTAATAATTTAATTATATTTAATTACATACTGAAGTGTAATTACAATAACTAGTGTTGCATGTGAACTTTATTTTCA
>JANZLD010000006.1:58008539-58048897 GCA_026413575.1 Erythroxylum carthagenense
TCACCAAGTTCCTCTCTTGATTTTGCATAATATCTCATGTGTATCACCATAGTTCATGCTTAGGGTTTCTCAACTCATCATCCATACATGATTTCACATTCCAATATCATAATCATCTATAACACAAATCACATACTAAAACACTCATTTGATTTCATTTATTATTTCTAAATTTTCACTCAAAGATCGGGGTCCAACATTACTAACCTATCAGATCAAAACATGGTTTATTTCTTATCAAAACTTATCAGATATCACATACAAAACGAGTTAGACTGTAAATCCATAAACAGAAGCGGGTAACGGGACTTATACAAAAGAGACCAACGTCTCGACATCGAAGTGTCCAGGAGAGACCGAAGTCTCGACACCAAAGTGTCACAGGGGAGACAAAAGTCTCGGTATCAAAGTGTCACAGGAGCAGCTACAGACCTTTCTAGGCATGCCTATTTACCCACGACTAGGACTTGACAGTTTTAAAACCAAACAAATTCATTTCATACTCAACATAATTAGCCAAACATTGGTTTAAAACCAAAACTCAAACATATCAATTTGACAACGTTGCAAAACATTCAATGGATCAAAATCAATAGCAAACAAAACAGTCAAAGTAGAACTACAAAAAATTTCTTAGTAAATTACTTACAAAAATTGATCATCTAAATCACTTACAAAAGCTCCTTTTTGTTTATTGCCTCGAAGTCTTGACAGTATCTAGAATCGGTCGCTCTATGGGTTCCTCTAAAATATTTAACACAAACGCATATCACTATTGTGCACAATTATGAATTTAATAAGTACACTCATTTATACTGAATATGTATGATGCATATTCATGACAAATTCCGTGCTTCTTGTCCCAATCTTGTCACATTATCGACCATGTGAAACCATACTCAATTCCCTCAATCCAGATTTATTTCATAACTAACTTTCAGGTCCATTTTGCTTAATTATTCCCATCATGAAGGTTAGGTAATTAGGTAATACTTCCTTTTAGAAAGTTGTCTCTCTTTGTCTTAGGTGTCCAATGATACCATGATCATCCAATTTGGTTTTGTACACTGAAAGTTATACTTACAAGATTTCAGATTGTCCTTAAGCTTCAACAGAATTCTTATCCCAACTTCAAATCAGATTATAAAATTCTTAGAGGTAGAATTAGAATTTGATCACTTCATACAACTTGTAGCCTTATCTCTCTAGTTTTCTCCAAATTAAAAATCACTCCATTCAGATAACTACAGACCAAGTTATGCCTGAAATACCAAAGCTTGTTTAAGCTGTGTAGGAAAGACTTCGATGCTGTGAACCAAGGAAAGTTTGCCGCGGCCAACTTTTCCAAAGAGGAAAATTTCTCATGAATTCTTACAATTTGGCAACGACCAACCTAAGAGTTGGCTGTAGCAAACTTTTTCCAAAAATAAATCATTCAAGTTGGCCACGACGAACTAAAGATAGTTCGTTGCGACGAACTTTACTACGTTTTAATCATTTTCTTCTCTTTATTGCAAAATTTTCCAGAATTTGATTCTCACTTCAATCTTATTCAATGAACACATATCACACTTGAATTAATTCTTCTACTCCCATTTCAGATCATCACAACTCAAACAAATCGAATCTATATTCAAACACTAAATACCGATGCATGCACGTGAAATCATGTTCAACTTTCTCTCTCTACTGTATTTTCATTCTTACTACATTTGTTTCATTTTCTGCATTTTCTTTTCAAATTACACAACACCTAGTAATCTCATATTCAATTCCAGATACTCTTACTGCTATCTTTACACACTCATGACCTCAAATCCTCACCTAAGTCATTAAGTGAATTTATTCACCGAGACTACACTGCATAAACTTCTCATGCCTGTATATATTTCCAACATAAAATGTCATCCAACTCATGTATGAATTCATTTCCAACACTAACAAATCATCATAATCATTCATAGAACTCAGAGAGTTAGAAATATCCTTTACTTGATTTTTTTGCAAATTCTTCAACAGTGAAGGTGAAGAATAGGGTTTGGTGGAAGGTTGAAGAAGCAAAACCAATGAGAAACAAAATCTTAGCTAGACTGAATTGTTTTGTTTACAAAGGTTAACACTAACTTAAAAATCAACAACAATAATCAGTGATGAAGGTTCGGTGATTTCAAAGAACACTAACATAATCCGAAGAATAACAAGGCTTCGGTGATTTTTCCCTCTAACACACGTACTCATGTGTGTTGCTACCACGTGTATTGTTACCAAATTGACACATAGCTCATTGTATGTGTGTCATTTGTCATGCATATAGAAGTGCTACATGTCAAAACACCATTGGTCTAATTTTTGGAGTCCAAAAATTCCCAAAAGTCTTG
This sequence comes from Erythroxylum carthagenense, assembly GCA_026413575.1. Classification (NCBI taxonomy): domain Eukaryota; kingdom Viridiplantae; phylum Streptophyta; class Magnoliopsida; order Malpighiales; family Erythroxylaceae; genus Erythroxylum; species Erythroxylum carthagenense. The sequence continues at coordinate 58,010,918 of JANZLD010000006.1, forward strand.
AAATATTACTAATAGTCCCCAAATAAATTTTTATGAATAATAAATCACTATTCTCATCTTAATCGAAATTTTAAAACTAATTGTACCCGAAAATGTCTATGAATGCATGTACAAATATTTGTATAAGTCCAAAAATGCATATGTACAAATAAGCAAAAACTTAATTATGCAATTCATACTATGCATTGAAATTCCTCAATATTTTAACCCCTAATATGAGGCATTACAAAGGATGATGTGGCGTTTGACTAACGAAAATGTAATCTCGTTAAATTTTTCACCTACTTGGGATTTATTTATAATGTTTTGAAAATGTTAGAATTCAAATTAACACTTTGAAGGGTTAAGATTCAACTTGTAATTTGATAAAAACGTTAGGGTTCAAAATGAACTTTTAACCAAGCAGATAATAAGCATCTTTCCTCCTTCTCTAACTTTAACAAAAACTGAGTGCTCGTATGGACATTTATAAAAAAAAACTTCTTTTATGAAATAAGCCTTTATATAACTATACCAAGCTTGAAACTTGTTTTAATCCATAAAGAGTTTTTTTTTAATATGTATGCACCTCTAATCTTAAAATGACTAAATGATTGATCAACAAACATATGCTCCTCCAAATTTCCATATAGAAAGGCATATTTGTCATCCAATTGAAAGATATATTTCGAAATTTGTATTGCTAATGTGATTATGATACACCCCCTTTATGAAACTTATAACCATACACACACATGACACCCAAATTCCTATACGTATTCATGGCATATAATTCTATTCATTTACAGGGATTGTCATTACTTATGTGTCTATTTAATGTTATTCATATATATATTATAAAATTTCATGCCCCGTAACATTATTATTTAAAATTATTATTACATCATTACATTTATATGGTAATCCAAAAGAGATATTACACACAACTTAAATTCTTAGTTACAAACTATTAGGAAACTACAATGTCCTTCAGTACATATACAACCATTGTTTAAGCAAAAGACACATCTAAAGGTACTTTTACTTCTAATAGTTAGTCTTCATCCCTGCAGATGATCTTTGTGCCTTACTCTTATTATTTGGACCCACAAGGATTAACACCCGTGCTAAGCTTGAAAGCTTAATGAGGAAACACTTAGTTTGAATGACCACTCATAGCAATTATCTGCTAAGCTCACACACATTTATGAATACCACAATCTCATGTAAATAATGGTGGCATAATTAAGCAAAGTACATAATGCAAATATGCTTTAATATATTATCCATATACCAAAAATGCACATTCATAAGCCAACTATTGATATTTAAAGTTCATCAATATAAACTATTCATATTGTCATGTTGTATCTGTTATCTATTACTGTTAAACTTTCTCTTAGTTATGACTGTTAAATTTTCTCTTATTTATGACTGTTAAATTTCATTTTTGTGTTAAGCCTGTACATTCCTGTGGGTGTAGATAATGGGAGTTATGGATATTCGAAAATATCAAATTGTGAATACCTGAAGGCATCGAACTATAAATACCTAAAGGTATCGAACTGTGGATATCTGAAAATATCGAACTATAGAGACACTATGATCTTGAAATGAAGACATAAGTGGTGTCAAATTGTAATAACTACACTATAATCATGTAGGCATGCTTATCTATCCATTACCAAGGCGATGAAGTAGGCACTGTAACATTTCGTTTAATCATTTGCCAATTTCATAATTAACATATTGACAAATCACATGATATTCATTTGAAAATATAAAATATGTTTTTAAGTTCATACATGCAAGTCATAACTTATCACTATTAGTATAGTATTCAAATCACAAGTACTCGTATAATTTATTTTGTATATGTTTGGTTTAATTATGTTTCTTAAGGTACTTTCACATAATTCTAGTATATAAATTCCCATACCTCATTTAATATAAAACATGTTGAATTGAACTTAATTATCGTCACAAAATTATTATATGAATTTTTATAGTCATACTACACACATATAAGCAATAAATATGCATACAAATCATCTATGTAAATGTAAATTTTCTTTAGCATGCATTATGTTTAATCTTAAATCCAAATGTTTAATCACCCAATTCACATATAAGTAGGTCATATTTTATTTATTCTAGGTGTATGCAAAGTTTCAAAAATATTCAAAAAGGTTTCGATATGATTCTGTAAAAAAATGGAAGCGAAGAACTAAAAAATAGTGCAAATTGGGTTAAGCAGGGTCTAAAATGGGCAACCAAAACAGTCCAGATGCAAATTACACGATGATCTCCAATTGTTCTAAAATTTTCACATAGCAAACATTCAACTTAGGCTTTGAAGTCTTCTAAACATTTGTTTTCCTATGTCTCTAATTTCCATATCATTAAAGATCAAGCCATTTAGACTTCTAAGTCATGAGATAAGAACCAAAAATCACAAGCTGCTCCAATGCAAGGGTAGCATCAGATCATCATTTTCGATCTCAATTTCCAATATCATAAAGCCAGAATTAGATCCTATGTTCTTCTAGATATTTCTATTTCTATGTTTTAAGTTTCACCTCCAATTGTAATCACCCAATTTGGAGGTCTACAGGTCAAGTTATAGCCAAAACAATAGGGTTGGTTCAAGTGAACCAAGAACCTAAGACATAATTTCACTGAACGTTACTCTCTCTTATCATATTCAACTAATTCCATGCAAAGTAAAACCAAGAAATAATTCCATAAACCATTTCATGTCCAAATCAATCTTTTTTACATATTCAAATATGCACACATACAGAAATTAACTAAATGTAGTCCCAAACTTTGAAATTTGTCAATTAGCTTTTCTTCTAGTGCTCTTCCTTCTCTTCCACTTTGTCTTTGCTTGATTCACTAACTAGAACACCACAAATACATATCTCATTCCCATATCCAACCTTATAATTCCAACACTTCATAAGAAAAGCAAGAAAACATGAAGATGAGAAGAAAAACCACCAACTTTTACCTTGATTTTCACTTAGGATTAACTTGATTCCTTATGCAAAATGATGTAATCAAGGAGATGGAATGGAGAGGAGATGAGAAGAGAAAATTCTGGAGTTAAAACTGTACGTACCCTTTCTCATCTCTTCTACTCCCCTTTTTATGAAGTTTCTAGTTTTAGACACATGTTTCAATCTCATTGGACCATATGTTGATTTTTGACAAAGTTGCACATTTGGTCCTTCTTCTTACTTTATTTCCCACATTGGCATATAAAATCATCAACTGAATTCATTCTAGTCCATCTTTTACATATAATTATTCATGTCCACGCTTAAATGAAGAAATTACCAATTTACCTCTGTCTTTAAGTTAATTACCATTACGTCCCTTACTATGCTTAGGTACACTTAATTCTTTATATTCACTTCTTAATACACCCTAGAAATATTATAATGCTTCTAGGGTACATATTAGGGCCTTACAGATTACCAATCTAATTGTATCATGTCTTGCAAATGCAGCAAAACTATTTTTTTAATCTACCTTATATTACTGCATCTAGCCCGTAGCTACTAATTATGCTTTTATACTTATCAACCACTTTCTCTTAGTTTTATAGTGAAGACCCATTACATGCTTATGGTTTTATGCCCATTTGGAAGATTACATAACATCTGTTCATTGTTTCTTTCAATGCCCATTTGGAAGATTGCATAGCATCCATTTATCATTTCTTTCAATGACTTCAATTTCTTCATTCATCGTCTTTTGCCATTTTGTTTTTTATAATGTTTTTTTAAGTTGTGGGTTATAATTTAAGATCAAAGCAATGTTAATGATTGAATTTTCCATGTGAACAATCTCAGTTACCTTATAGTCTTTCATCTAATAAGGCCTATTATAAACATAACGAGAACATATTTAATTTCTACATCAGTATTATCTGTTATTACTGGTGAAGCATTTGATGAATTTTCAAGTGTAAAGGCAATTAGAATTTATTGGTGTAGGATTGCTACATTTCTTATTCAGTTTTGCTATCAAGGATGATTGGTGCAAGTTATTGCTCAATACAATACCAAATACTTTCTTCATTAGAAACAACATCTTTACTAGTCATAATCTTTTTTCTTTAATATATTGAACAATTTGTATGCTTTAGATGCTTCACTGACATTTAGAAAGACAAACTTCTCACTTTAAGTTTCTTCCTTTTTTTTCGTAAGGTAAATATGCATAGATGATATAATAAAAAATTCCAAAATAATGTACCAATAGTTTTAACCCACTCCAAGCTTCTTCTAAGGTCATGTTTTAAACAACAAAGGTAAGGCTTCTATCTAAAATATGAAAGCTCTAATTTATTGCTCCAAGCCAAAATTTCTTTCCAGTTCTCCCCTTTGTCAACAAGTTTCTCATCATATTGAAAATAATTCTAAGAAAAAAAGTGCATTTTTAACCCTAAACATTTTTACTCAAATACAAATCAAACCCTAATATTTTAGATCAGTGAAAAAGGAGAGGGATTGAGGTTATTTAAATTAAATTAAAGTTAATTTTAAATTGACATTGTTTAGGTTAATTAAGTCTATTGGAATTAATGTTAAATTAAAGCTAGTTAAGGTTTATTATAATTTATTATGGTTAATTATGATTAATTAGAATTTATTATGATTGATTAAAATTTAAAAATAATTTAAAATTTTAAGTTTAATTTAAATATGTGGGGCCTATTATACTACATATATATCACGTAATAGACCTATATGAGTAATAAAATTTTTTAATGTCATATTAGCAATGATAGAACATAATAAATGAAACATAATTCTATCAACATTTCCATCCATTTACTAAACTGAATGTTTTACAAATGTCATAGATTATTTTGAATGTTCTGAAATGTTAGGATTTGACCTGTTTTTTTGTGAAAATGTTATAGTTTAAAATGCACTTTTTGTCAATACATTTTACTTTTTTCTTTTTGACGTACCATTTTGCTATGGTGTATAAGTAGTTATGAGCTCCCTTTGAATATCATAAGCTTCACAAAAAAATTTCAAATTCTTTTAAACAATATTCTCTACTGTGACCTATACATAAAGTTTTAATGGCATTATCTATTTCATTTTTAACACATGCCTTGAAGCTTTTAAATGCATTAAAAGCTTATCATTTCTCTTACAAAAATTAAATCCAAGTTTTTTTAATATAAACATTAGTGAAGATAATTTTGTATCTTTTATCCCATTAGACAATGGCTTTATCAGGTCACAAATATTTGAATGAAAGAGCTTTATAATATGTTATGCTCTCCATGACTTTCCTTTGGTGGACTAAGAATGGTGTTGTTTACTAACAACATATTATTCACAAACTTGAGAAATGATAATTTATGGAAGATTAATCTCCATTATTTTGCTGTTGACTCTTTAATCCACTGAGATTTAAATATCTGTAGAGAAAATGCCAAAGCCATTAAAGAGTTTTTCACATTGGCTAGCAATCAACTTTGAGCACTTACAATCTTTAATGAAGACAACCTATTTGAACTTATGTAAACAACAATAATAATTCCTCTAGAAGGATTGTCTATCTCATAAGCACCTTTATCAAAAATCACTATATACCTTTTTTTAGTAATTGACTAATACTTAACAAATTAGTTTCTAAGTCAGGAATATTAAAAAAATTACAAATTGTTCCTACATAACCATTCTTCTTTCTTATATCAATATCAGCCTTTCATATTATATTCATAGTAGAACATTCATCAAAACTTATGGTAAAACAAAATTCTTCATTTAAGTAAGAGAAAAATAATTACTTCCACACAAGTGGTGATTGTCACCTATATCTATATACCACACATTTATTACAATTCCTTATTGACTTTGATCACCAATAACAAGGTTTCTAATTCCTTATCTTATAAAAAATCTAGTTCCTTCTTTTATGTAAAATTAAAATTCTCTTCCTTTTTTATCATTAGACAACTTATAATAACATTAGTATTATAATAATCAGATTTATGACATCTACATCACTCTACTTTGGACTTGTAAAATTATTTATCAAATTTGAACCGCCTGTTGCCATCTCGATTGCCTCAACCTCTCCTTACTCAACCTCAACCTCTTCCGATAGAGTTTGAGGAATAAATAGGTTTAGAAGCCTTTAAAGCTTGCTCCTTTATAATTGATCATTAATTCATCTTTTATTTGTGGACCAACAGGAAGCTTTGAAATTTGTCAAGAGAGAGTGCATCAATGTATTTAGACTCTTTTATACAACAACAACATAATCAAATTTAAGTGCCAACAATTGTAATGTCCTTTCAACAATGGTTACATCTTGCATAATCTTATTGAGGAATCATTTTTGGGTAGTCATCTATATAGTCCTTATGAAGTAGCTAGTCATTAGATTCTTCATCTCTTATTTATAAAGTCTTGAGATCCAATGTTTTAAACATTACATGCTTCACTCTAAAAGAACCTTTATATTTTTCTTCATTGAGTCTAATACATCCTTATAAGTTTATTTGCTAAGATAATTTCCATGATAGATCGATCAATTGCTTGAAGTGAGTAAATTCTATCGATTAATTGCTTGAAATAAGTAAATTTTCACCTTTAAGTCTTCAATTGCAATCCCTTCAACTTAGTTTTTTTTATGTGTTTATATGTGTCCTTTCAACTGTGGGTATTGCAACGCCCTTCTTAACACACAAGCTAGTATTCTTTGGACCTTAAGAAATTCTATCAACATGCTCCATCGGTCAGGATGATTGAAAATGTGGAATGGTTAGCTGTAAAAAACTTTTAGAAGTCATTTTCAAGCTTTGATACCACCGATAGCTAAAATAGAATATATAAAGAAAAGAGAAAGATACATATATGTAGAAAACTAACATGTTTTTATTGATCAGTGTTCGTAATTTTTCTACTATCTAAGTAAATAAATGAAAGAAAGTTGAAGAGATAAAAGATAAATTATTACTAACAGTTTGAACGTATTATAATGAAGAATACAAAAGAAGAGTATTTTAGGGTCTATTTAGTTGTTTTGGATTTAATTTTTGGTTATTTTTCTTGTTTGGGTGTTACTATTACTTTTTATTCTTGTTTAAAGACTTATTCAAAATTTCTAATGTTTAAAAGTTATAAAAAGGAGTTTTAATTCTTGATTTTGATTTATTGAAGTATGATTTAAATTATTTATTAAAAAGTACATCAATATATAAAAAGAAATTATAATTTAATTTATCATTTATATGAAATTTAATAAATAGTTATTAATTTCAAATAAACTAGGAAATTGACATGGTAACACTGCAGACAACTTCGAAGAGATAATGAATACAAGTGAATTAGTTCTGCCTCAACTCCCATATCAAGTTGCATCGGTCGGTCTTGCTCAGAAGACCCACCGAGAGCCATGAATTATATAGCATGGAACTGTCGTGGCCTAGGCAACCATAAGACAGTTCGAGCACTGAAGGACCTAGTTAGGTTTAATAAGCCTCGTATTCTTTTTTTAAGTGAAACTCTTGCGAACTCTGGTAAGGTTGATGAAATAAAATCTTTGTTGAAGTATGATTTCTATTTTTGTGTTGATTGGGTAGGCTGAAGTGGCGGCCTTGCTATTTTTTGGATGCATGATGCCTCCGCTATTGCCATAGGTTTCTCTAATAATCATATTGATCTCAGCATTGATGATTCGAATACTTCTAAGTGGCGACTTACAGGTTTCTACGGATTCCTAGAATCGAATCGAAAGCGAACTAGTTGGGAGCTTCTTCATTCTCTTTCACGTCTCCATAGTATGCCTTGGGGTTTGTTTCGGTGATTTTAATAATCTTTTGGCCATTAACGATAAGCTTGGAGGTGGGGAGTATCCTAGCTCTCTAATGGATGGTTTTCGCCAATGTATTTCGGACTATAACCTCATTGATATTCCTCTGTTCGATTTTGGGTATACTTGGGCAAGAGGTAGAAATACAAACTCGCCTACTTTAGAGAGACTCAATCGTGCTTTTGTTACTAAAGAATGGATAACAATCTTCCCTTTCCACAAATTACATAATCTGGTGTGTGTTACTTCGGATCATAATCCGATTAAGTTGGAGGCTGAGCATCAACTTCCTGCTAGGAGGGTTAGACGTTTTAAATTTGAGAATAAATGGCTAGCGGAAGATAATTTTTTGACGTTTGTAGCATATTTTTGGACCGACAATACTGATCTGAATATCATTGCTAGACTTCAAAAATGCAGTAAAGGTTTGCTCGATTGGCATAAGTAGCTGGAGAATAATTTTCCTGAACGGATTCAAGCTTTGAAGAGGCATATGTATCTGGCGCTACGACAAAATCAGCGTGCTTTACTTGGGATGCAGAAAACTAAACTTAATAAACTTCTGGCTCAAGAGGAGATTTATTGGAAGCAAAGATCAAAGATCTTTTGGATGCAGTATGGGGAGGCCAATTCCAAATATTTTCATGCGTAAGCATCCAAGCGGAAGCGATTGAATCATATTACTGCACTCACTAATGATCACGATCAACAAGTTTCTGACAATGAAGGTATGAGTAAAGTTATTGTTGATTATTTCGTTCAGTTGTTTTCAGCTTCAGGAAGTTCAGATTTTCATCAGTTCGACTCTATCACCTCGGTGGTTAATCAAGAGGACAACGAGTATTTGTTGGCACCTTTACAAATGGAGGAATTCAGGAGAGTGATGTTTGACATGCACTCGAATAAGGCTCCTGGGCCAAGCGGATTGAATCCGGCATTTTTTCAGAAATGCTGGCATATTTTGGGAACGGACGTTTTTAATAGCTGTCGTAATTGGATGGAGAAGCAGGAGTTTTCTGCCAATCTCATTGATGCAGTGATTATTTTGATACCCAAAAAAGATAACCCCAGTTGTATGAAAGATCTTCGTCCAATAGCTTTATGTAACGTCCTTTACAAACTCATGGCCAAAGTTATCGCGAATCGACTCAAAACTCTTCTTCCTAGAATAATTTCTCCCAACCAGTCAACTTTTGTCCCTAGACGTCTCATCACTGATAACATCATGGTGGCATTTGAAATTATTCATTACATGAGGAACAAGGGTAAAGAAAAAGTTGGAGAAGCAGCCCTTAAAATCGACATTAGTAAAGCGTATGATAGAGTTGATTGGAACTATTTACGTTTCATTATGTTAAAGTTGGGTTTTGACATAAAATGGGTGGAGCTCATCATGTTGTGCGTTACTACAGTCAGCTACTATGCGGCTTTCAATGGTACTGAAGTTGGCCCCATCAATCCTAAGCGTGGGCTGAGGTAGGGAGATCCGTTGTCCCCATACTTATTCATTCTTTGTGCTGAAGGTCTATCCGCATTGCTTCGGAGAAATGAGTCGCGAGGGGATATTCATGGAGCCCGTATTTATCCAGGCAATCCCAGTGTCTCCCATCTTTTTTTCGCAGGCGATAGCTTTCTTTTCTTTCGAGCAAATGCGAGGGAAGGACAAAATATCAAAAGGATACTAGATATCTATGAAACGGCTTCGGGACAGGCGATTAATTACCAAAAATCTGGTATCATGTTCAGTTCTAATACTTCACAACTTGACAGGAACATGGTGGAAGCTATTTTAGGAGTAAATTCTCCGCTCGACCATGGGAAATACTTAGGTCTCCCTTCTTTAATTGGGCGATAGAAAAAACAGGATTTTGCTTTCATCAAAGAGCGGCTTAGCAAGCGGATTATGAGCTGGAATAATAAGTTGTTATCTAGATCGAGTAAAGAAGTCGTAATTAAGACAGTCGCCCAAGCACTGTCTGCGTATTGCATGAGCGTCTTCCTTCTTCCTCGAGGAACTTGTGACGAAATACAAAAAATGATGAACTCCTTCTGGTGGGGTTCGAGCACTATTACTAGAAAGAATATACATTGGGTGAGTTGGGAACGTCTTTGTGTGCCAAAAAAATATGGGGGCATGGGATTCAGGGACCTTCACTGCTTCAATCTGGCTATGCTCTGTAAACAAGCCTGTCGGTTCATCGCTTATCTTGAATCACTTCCGAGTAAAATTTTTAGAGCGAGATATTGTCCTTTTGGTAGCTTTCTAGAGGCTAAGGATCGGACAAATACAAGTTTTATTTGGAAGAGCATTTATGCTGCAAAGGATATATTAACTCATGGTGTTCGTTGGAGACTTGGAGATGGAGCTTCGATTGATGTCTTCAAAGATCCCTGGATTAATGAAGCTACTAATTTCTTTATCACATCCCCTCCAATCCAAAGTTTAAGTAACATGAAAGTAAGGGAGCTTTTTAACGAGTCAGGTTCTCGTTGGGATGAACAATTGATCGAAGGTTTATTTACGCCTTATGATGTTGGACGGATAGCCAAAATCCTTATTGCGTATGCTAAGCCTCCGGACCAGTTGATATGGCATCATAGTAGAGATGGACTTTATTATGTTAAATCTGGCTACAAACTGGCCCTTAGATTATTTACGGATATCGCCAATTTTCCTGTGGAGAAACCTTGGAACTGATTGTGGAATTTACCTATCCCTACTAAGATTAAGGATTTTATTTGGTGCTGTCTGAGGGAGTTTATTCCATGCAAAGCGCGGCCATTGCGTAAGGGAATCACGCTCCTTATTGCTTGTGACGTCTGTGGTTCTGAGGAAGATCTGAATCATGTGCTAATGGAGTGCCCTAAAGCAAAAGAAAGTTAGGCTATGGCGCATTTGAGTCTTCCAAACTAGGGGATTGAAACTTTTCTCGGGAATATTCTGGTTAACTTATCTGTATCTTCCTTAACCCGTATGTTAGCTATTTTATGGAGTATCTGGTGTCATCGTAATCTCAGGGTCTGGCAAGGTAAGACTGTCTCTGTCCATGTGATTGTTACATTTGCTGACAATTTTATTAAAGACTAACAGGATTCTCGGAGGAGCTTTGAGAGGGTTAGTGCAACAGCTAACATTTTATGTCCTAATACCTTAGGCTAGCATAAACCTTTGGCTAGTCTTGTGAAATGCAACGTTGATGTGGCTGTCTTTAAAGAACAAAATGCAACGGGATTTGCTGTCGTTCTTAGAGACGAAAGGGGAAGTTTTGTAACTGCTCTCTCCGGACATTATTCGTCATTGTTTGACCTGATTATTGTTGAACTCATGTCGATTAGAGAAGCACTTTCGTGGCTGAAAGACAAACAAATTAACCATGTTGTTGTGGAATCGGATTGTTTATTGGCTGTTCAAGCTATCACAAATTCGTCTTTAAATAATTCAGAGATTGGATTATTGGCTCTTGATTGTCTTGTTTTCAAGCGACATTTCTTTTACTTGTCCTTCCAATGGACGCGCAGGATTGCCAATAAGGCAACTCACTCCTTCATCGCTGAGAAACTAGCCCTTCCTATTTAGGTCCTATTTTATCGTCAGATAAATCCGCTTGTACGGCTTCTGATAGGGAAAGACTTGTAGGATTCGGGTGTACGGGGTAAGCCTGATGGCTTGGGTTTAGATTTTAGCCTTTCGATATCTTTGGTTTTATTCGTCAAAAAAATAAAAAATAAAGCTACTGGATATTTTATGTAATGAATTAATAACTAATAATAATAATTATATTAAGAAATAATTAATTACCATTAACTTTGAATTTTGATGTATTTTTATTTGTATTTACAATGTATTACAATTTATATATGAAATTTAAGTGAATATTACTAGAAATAAATTGAATCGATTGTTATGCTTATTGAAATGATTAAATCATGATAAATTAGTAAAATTATGCATTTTTATATCTTTTAATGTATTATTTATAATAAATATCTTTTATTGATATACACGTATCATTCAGATTAATTTCATCATGAATAGAAATCTATAACTATATTTATATTAATTACCAAATAATTTTTATTTTCTTACAAACAAACGTGAAAGAAAAGAGAAGTGATATTAAACCAAAATTTACATATTTTACAAAGAACATTTACAACTTTATTAGAAATGATATAGGATAAAGAGAAATGTCATTTTCTTACCAACCAGGAAGCTTTACTTAATTTAACATTTAGATAAAGTACTATTTAGGTTAACAAACAATTGATCAATGTTTTAAAAATCATACTAGAATTTAAATTAATAATATAAAAATTTTAAAATTTAAAAGATCTAATCAATATTAGACCTTTATAAAATTAATTTAATATTGAATAAAATTAAAAAATTTAAAATATGATTGAAAGAAATTATAAAAAGTTGAAATTTAATTAAAAAAATTAAATAATTAATTTTAGTTAATAAACTAGCCAATTTTTAACCCAAAAAAAACTGAATTAAAAAAATAGAACTTACACTAAAAAATTGACCTACCGAATCAGTGAGTATTTCAACCATTAATTAAAAGCATAAATCTCTTATCCACAGTCCACACTCTCTTTGGACTCACCTGAGAAAGAATCCGATACGATACCGTTAGAGCAGAAGGCACGAAAGCGCGGCACGGGGATATGAAACGTCTATTTTGCGGCATTTGTGCCTCAAAAACCGAAAAGACAGACATTCCAGTCCACCACTAGTGAAGTGGTGGTGAGATTGAAAAAGGAATATATTCATATTCTTAAAAGCTTCCAAAGAGTCCTACCACAAAAAAAAAAAAAAAAGCTTCCAAAGAGTCACAGCATCACATTTTCATTTGTTGTGAAGGAGGAGAGACAGAGATCGCATTCCTTTCTCTTCCCAGTTCTAGTCTTGAAAATCAAAAGCTAAGCCCATGGCGACCAAGCCATCATCCTCTTCATCGTCGCCTTCTTCTTCTTCTTCTTCTTCAAATAAGAAGCAAGGTTTGGGGTGGATAGAGTGGGCAAGAGGATGGCTGTGCGTAGTGCAGGAGATGCTATTCCAGAGAATATTGGCCAGTCACTTACACAACCCTCTTCCGTTGCCTCCCGTCAATGACCTCACTTGCATTGTTACTGGCTCCACTAGTGGCATCGGCCGCGAAATCTCTAGGTTTCTTTGTTTTTAATAATTCAACCACGCCTTTTCACAAATACCTGGGGTACTTATCAATGGAGACCGTTTCTGGCGCAGGCAATTGGCGGAGGCTGGTGCACATGTTGTTATGGCTGTTAGGAATACAAGTGCAGCTTCGGAGTTGATCCAGAAGTGGCAGAGTGAGTGGACTGGAATGGGCCTACCTCTCAACATTGAGGTGTGTCATCCAGCATTGCTATTCTTTTTAGTTCTATGCTAATAAGTTGTTTTTTATCACCTTATACTCTTGTTGTCTAATTTTAAGGTGATGGAACTTGATCTTCTCTCCCTGGACTCGGTTGTGAGGTTTGCCAACTCATGGAATGCTCGTTCTGGACCCTTGCACGTTCTTATTAACAATGCTGGAATATTTTCAATAGGAGGTCTGCATTTTTTAAACAAAAATAGTAGCATTCAGCTATTTCATACTGAAAACTTTTTACTATAGTCTTGATATTTTCTCATTTGATTGTGAGAAAGAGCTCAACACTTCAGCTTTCCTGCATTTCAGGAATGGTAGGTAGCACTCTTTTCAGCTACCTAGCATCCTACGAACAAACCTAGACGCAACTCTTACATTCCATTCCTTCTAAGAATCAAGTTCTCTTTTCAGTAAGGTGAAATGATCCTAATTACATATAAGTGAGATCAATTAATGATATCTGCTTCTTTGCAGTTTACATTACCGATTTTTAGGAAACAAGAGTGAATCAAGTATAAAGATATCAGAGACCATTATTTTTTAGTTAAACACAATTATTTTAGTTGTAATTGGATTTAAGTAATTCCAGATATTGATAACTGTGTTTGTTATGTTTTGGTTGAGTTTTTACTAAGATTGTTACGGCTATCATCATTGTGGACCACTTTTATCTTTTTCTTGTTATCATTATTATTCTAGTTATCGTAACCTATTATTGATTAGCTCTTACTAAGTTGTATAAGCAATTGACGCTGGATATGCTTTCAATATGCATATGTAATTTCTTTTTGGTAACAAAGTGCTTTAAATATGTTGGATTCAGAACCACAAAGGTTTTCAAAGGATCAGTATGAAGAGCACATGCAAGTGAATCATCTGGCACCAGCGTTGCTTAGTATTTTACTCTTGCCTTCTCTAATTAGAGGATCTCCAAGCCGAATCATCAATGTGAACTCAATAGTAAGTTCCTTGGTTAAAAAAAGAAATCCATTTTATTATATTAATATATGGTCCTGAAATACTACGGGCCATTCTTTTTAGATGATAGAGATATGGAAAGCATTTGGTTTAGTTGTCCCTTCCACCAAAATGGTAGTTTAAGTGGTGTATGTTTAGGACTTGCATTGCCACAAACATTGGAGTTTACATGATGCTTGGGAATGGTCAATAATCGAATGGCGTGAGGATCTTAGCTTGATCAACAATCTTTCATGAAAATGTAAATTGTGGAAAAATAGCTTTAGTGTTTTGACAGATGAAGATCTCGTTTAATTTGATAAACTCCTTACTGTTCCTTTGGATCCTAAATATTGGAATCATCCATTTCGGTATCTTTCCTTAGTTCCATGTCTTCATGAGCTGGTAATAAGTAATTGGCCATAGCTATGACTTTTGGGATAGTACTTGAGGCGCCAAATATTGGTTCTTGAAAAGGTACTATTTTTTTGTTTCACTTGAGTCATTGGAGGGTTTGCATATTTGTTTATGACATGCTTGATGTGGTGGGGATGCTCCATTTCATATTTGGGATGATTCTTTCCAAATCTTTTGTGGCTAAAACATGTAGCTGCTACAATTAGCTTTTGACAATATGGAAGATCATATGATATTTCTCCTTCATATTGTGTAGTGCATTATGGAGTAATAACTTTAAAAAGGTTAAAAAATGTTGCAAGAGTAATGTACAATCTTAGAAGTGATGTTGTAGAAGAAGGTTAAAGAGTGATTATGTAGAGTTGGAAATGATGTTAAAAGCTTTTGGGCATGAACCTCTTGTATAGAAAAATGGTTTACTCACTAGAATCCATATTCTTAGGGTCATCATCCATTTATAATTCGCCACCAGCTTGAGGTAGAAAAGCGTGAAAAGCATGGTTGCTAGGTTACCCAACTTTAATAAGGAGTAGGTTATTACTTGAACGACTAACTTAAATTGACGTTATTTGTAATTATTATGACAAATAAATAATCAAGTAAGGAGCAAAATGAATAACTGATTAGAAACTAAAATTAATAACTAAGGAAGATGAAACTTGGGTCTTTCCATATTCCTATTCCACTCGTCAATGATATAGTTGGTTTTATCAAAGGACTAGCTAGATCTTCTTATGTCATGAAGGTTTTTTTTAACTTACAAGCATATCTAGAATAGTGCTCTTTAAAGGGAACTCATTTTTTCATTGTAAAGAGTATTGATCTCTTTATGATGCATCTCAAACAAAGAATAGGTTGTGGTAAAATTTTCCAGTTTTTCCGCACCAAAGTCATTTTTAAAGGGCCTGTTTAGTTACATGGTTCAAAAGTTCTTTTTCTCCCCTCCCATCACTTTTTAACTGTACCAAGTATTGGATTTTTGATCTAGGAGCTGTCCAGTTTGGGTCATATTTACTTCAACTTTGGAAATTTGTTTGCTGAATTATTAGACCTGATAAAATTCAAGAAACTTATGTTCCATCCTAGATAATTGAACCATAATGATTGTATTATATTAGTAGAAATCTCGCTGAGATGTGGGGTCTAGAGAGGTCTAGAGATATGTTATCTTTACCCTTAACTAGTTGAGAAGTTGTTTATGATAGACCCACAGGGAAAAAAAAGAGAGAAAAAAGTTTTTGAAAATAGTTTAAAGAAAACAAAAGCACAAAAATATAGACAAATAAATGCATAAAGAATAACAATAAAAATGAAAGTAAAAATAAAAAAAAGAAATTCAAAATCAAAATAAAAAAGATTAAAAGATAAAAATAAAAATAAAGTCAAAAATAAGTAAATAAATAAATAGACAAGAAATAAAACAAATAAAGAAATAAAACAAACAAGCAATTGAAAGAGAAAATAATCCTTAACTAAAAAGGTTAAAGGGACAAATACTACAGATAAAAGTATTTAGGCTAAATATAAAACAAAAGACCTATGAAAAGAGAAGGACTTCTTTATGTAAGATCTTTTACTTGTATTTTAGTTTGTCAAAGTTTTCTATTGAGGCTAAGTCCTTGTTAAGTTTTAGTATAGTCATATTATACCTGATCACCTCCTTCTAGTTTTTTTAAGGTCTTCTTCTTCTTCTTTTACAGTTTCTAAGTACAATTTTCTCGCTAACGTGTCAGGATGTCTCCTCTTAATGTTCGAACCACCTAAGTCTTATCTCTTTTAATTTACCATCAAGTTAATCACCCTTAATTTGTTTGGCACTGCATTTTTGACCTTATATCTTCTTGTAAGATTACACCATTCAACAGAGCATCTTCATCTTTACCAACATTAACTTATGAATGCACCTATTTGATTAGCAATATTCCACCCCATAGAGCATGATCGACCTAATTGCTAATTGATAGAATTTGTCTTTTAGCTTAAATGATATTTTCTTATCACATAAAACTTCTAATGTATTGCTCCATTTAAGCCATCCTGATTTGATACAGTGAAATATGTTTTCATCTATTTTGCCATTACTTTTGATGATAGATCCAAGGTACTTAAAACAATTCTTTTTGCAGTATAACTTTTAACTTACACGCTGACCATGTGGCTCAAAAAATTACTCTTTAAGTATTAAGTCTTAATATTGTTTAATTAAAAACCTTTCAACTTTTGATCATCTGCCTAAAGCTCTAGCTTGATATTAATATGCTCTTTTATTTCATCTGCTAAAATAATGTCATCACCAAACAATATACACTAAGATATATCTTTTTAGATATTCTTGGTGAGCTCATACTTAACTATTGCACTTAAGGAGGGGCCTTAGCAAGGATCCTTGGTGTAGCCTGATATTGATAGAAAAATGCTCTATTTTTTCTCCTGTCGTCTTTACTCTAGTCTTAACACTTTCATACGTATCCTTAATCACCTGTATACAGGTTAAAGGAACTCCGTTAACTTCTAAACACCTCCACATGACTTTCCTAGATACCTTGTTATAAGCTTTCTCTAAGGCAATGAAAATCATCTCTAGGTCCTTCTGTTTGTCTTTATAATATTTCATTAATCGTCTAAGGAGGTATATAGATTTTGTAATGGACCTGCTTGACATGAAACCAAATTGGTTCTCTGAGATAGGTGCACTCTTTCTCACTATTTTTCTTAATCACCCTCTCTTATAATTTCATGTTTTGATTGAATTGTTTGATGCCTTTATACTTGTTACAACTTCAGATGTCCTCTTTGTTCTTGTAGAGAGGGATTGGTATGCTATGTTTCCACTCATTCGACATTTTGGTGAACTTGAAGGTCACATTAAAAAGCTTGGCTAACTAAATAAGATACTCTACTCATCAACTCTTCCACGTTTCTATGGGTAGCTCATCATGTCCAATTGTCCTTCTACTCTTTGTCTTCTTCAAAGCTACTTTAATTTCTTCTCTTGTGATTTGTCAGCAACAAGTGAAGTTATGATATTTCTCGGACGTGCTAAGATTACCCAAAGAGATGTTATCATCTTCGCCTTCATTAAAAAGGCTATAGAAGTATCTCTTCCATCTTCTCTTAATGTTATTTTCATCCTCAAGCACCCGTCCTGTTTCATCCTTTATATAATGAACTTGATTCAAGTCTCACTTTCTATGCCCTAACTCTCGCCAACTTATCCCTTTCTCTATCCTTATTTTCCAGTCATTGGTATAATTTCTCATAGTCTTTAGCTTTGGCTCCTATTACTATCTTCTTCACCTCTTTCTTTGTCGACTTGTAACTTTCTCTATTAACTACACTCTTTGCATATGTGTTGCTATTTAATGAGCTTTATATGCGAGCTATTTGATCTTGACCTTTTCTTCTACATCTTTATTCCACCACCAAGACTTCATCTTACTATCCCCTAGGCTCTTTAGACACTCTTAAGATCTCCTTAGCTGAATTTCTTAAAAAAGTTACTATTTCCTCTCGTATCTGGTTATCATCTCCTTCTAGTTTCCATTCTTCTCTAGGCATTACGCTATTCCTAGGTTGTTCCACAACATTCCTTTTTAGATTCCATCATCTAACTTTGGTACATATTCGAGAATTTCTCTTCTTTCCCCAATCCTTAATTATAAGATCCATAACCAATAATCTATGTTGAGTTGACAAGCATGTGTAAGGTATCACTTTGTAGTCCTTACAATTGAGTCAATCGTTTCACCTTACAAGAAAGTAGTTGATTTGAGTCTTTGCGGTTTTGTTCCTAAAAGTTGCTAGGTGCTCTTTTGTTCTTTAAAATGAGTTGGCTACCAAATTAAATGCTACCGTAAAGTCCAACAAAGCAGTCCTACTGCCATTCCTATCTTTGTACCTGCAACTTCCATGAGCACATGAATACCCATATGTGGTCGCCCCTATATGGCCATTAAAGTCTCCTCCTTGAATGACTTTCTTGTTAGGGGTAATCTGCTGAATTGCTTATATATCTCATGCTAGAATTGACACTTATGTTGTTCTTCTAATCCTTATTTGGGTGTATAAGCACACACCACATTGCGAACATTTTTCACCATAATCTTAAAAAATAAAATCTTATCATTAGTCCTTTTCATTCCTACCACATAATGTATGAGTTCTTTGATAACCAAGATACCTACACTATTTCATTGTGTCAAACACCTTGAATGTTAATGTTTGAACCCATTGATCTTTTTCGCTTTAGCTCCTAAATGCATGCTATATGTATCTTATATTTATCTAAAATCTCTACTAATTTCAGTGACTTTCCTGTAAGAGTGTCGGTGTTCTAGGAACTTAACTATAATCTGTCAACATTTTTTTTCCTCTTATACCTAAAATTCATTAAAGGAATAGCCTTAACCTATTATTAAAAGTCAAAGTTACCACTCCTACCCTAACACCCAATGCAAGCTAAACAAGACAGGTGTAACAAGTCCCTAAACGACGATAAGACTACTCGGGAAAAGAAACAAGAATTGGAGCTAAAAAATACCAAATAAAAGGAAATAAGTAGCAACAACATAAAGGAAAAACGAAAACAATCATGGAAAATAATAAGTGCAAATAAATAATTATATCTAGGAATAAGATGCAACTCTATGAGCAAGAATTCGCTCTTGAAACGGTGAATACTGGTATAGAAACGATAAGACTACTCGGGAAAAGAAACAAGAATTGGAGCTAAAAAATACCAAATAAAAGGAAATAAGTAGCAACAACATAAAGGAAAAACGAAAACAATCATGGAAAATAATAAGTGCAAATAAATAATTATATCTAGGAATAAGATTCAACTCTATGAGCAAGAATTCGCTCTTGAAACGGTGAATACTGGTATAGAAACGAAAAGATTACTAATGAAACACACAAAGAAGATTGGGAATCTAACAGTTTTGAACAACTAAATTATGCTTTCAAAAAAAGAAAAACCCTTACCAAAAAGGAGCAAAGTACTAATGGGAGAAGAAGAAGAAGAGGTCGAGTACAATTTGGTCTAATATGCAATAGACTTTATTAAAAAGGTTTGAGAGTTTATTATTAGATGATCAAGATTGAGTTGCAATTTTGAAAGATAAAAGATTAAGCTTCAACTAGTTGAGAGTCAACCTTATTTTACCATATGACACAAAAAATCAAACCCTTTTGCACTAGAAGAAAAAGAAAGAAATGATATCCAATGAAACCAAAAAAAGTATGATCACCAATTTACACACCAGGAGCTGAACAAACAAGGAGAGTAAACTTAGAAAAGATGCCAAAATTATGAAAAAAGCAAGCGTAAGGAATACCCAATAATAAAAACCCAGCAAAGAAAGAGAAATAAACAAGGAATACCCAAACACACACACACACACACACACACAGAGACTAAATTTGGAGATGGTTCCATAATGAAACCACGTAACATCAAAATCATAAGTATTGTTGTTTCTTGTAGTCAAAGGCATTAACTTGCCATCATTGCTCAATTTTGACTTTGCAAAGGTAATCACAACTTCTCCTTTATTTCTATGCTATGCTAACTTTGCATTTTCCTTCAAATTAACTTCATCTTCATCACTCACTACAACAAATCTATATCCATCTTGTTAGTAGTTTTCTCAACACCATGAATATCATTAAGTTTGAACCATCAAGTTTTGAAATAACATTCATTGGTTAATCTTCTTAGTTCCTTGAAATGTTGTCTCAACCTATTATCCCGATGTTTTAGCTTGTTGTTCAGTTGTTTCAGCTTTGGGGTTTGGAATGCTTATTGGCTCACCTGAAGGATCCACTAACTCTTGCATTTCTTCATGTTTTATGATCTAATTAGCTACCATAGTCAAACTCTTCATGTTATTAAGTTCCTAATCATCTTCTGAGTCCATGTCTAAAGATCTAATTGAACAGTTGAAGGAGCATTGCTAGTAGCCTCACCATCTATAATTAGCACTTCTAGAAAGGCAATGCTTGTTAAATTTGAGAAATCAAAATCAAAATATAATTTTCAAGGAAAAATTTTCCCTTATTTTGCATGTGTTGAATAGTGCAATCCCTTCATTATATTTATTATCACCTTCCCCATATTTATCATCAAGTATAGTTTGTGGCTTGCATAATTTCTTCTTTTGGGGGTTATTGCATTATAGGGATTTGAATTTTTAAGGCTGTCTAACCTTTCCAAAACTTGCTTTGTTATGGGAGTTGTTACTTGCAAGTTAGTTGTAGAGCACCTTGTGAATGAGGATCATACACGTCTATTTTTTTTTTACAATATTTAGAATTAATTCACCCTGCACTAGGTCGTTGAATATTCCTCTATATGACCTTTTTCTTTGTGTCGCCATTGTTGAACCAAAGTTTTGATACCAAATTGATGTAGGATGAATAAAGAGATGTCAAACTAGTAACTAAAAACTCATATATACTATAAATTTTGGTTGTTGTGTTTTGTTAGGTTGTTGCACATTTCATATATGAAATTTTGGTAGCCATTTTTGAAACTTTAGAATTGGAATGTTGAGATTTTAGGAAGGAAAACATTGAATGAATAGTTATAATAATCATTCATAGGGTCTAAGAATTATTTAGAAGAAAATCTCACCTTCTAGGTGGAAACTCAAAAGTTTCTAGAGAAAACTAAGGTCTTTTTTTTCTTTTTCACTGAAAGGTTAATTACATATATATATAAATTCTTGGAACCTTAAAGAATGGTAAAATCTTCTGGACTTGTAAAATAAGCATTGAATCCTATTTAATAAACATTATTATTATTTCTTAATAAATTTGACTTTGAGCTAATAAGTACAAAATAAAGTAGGAATATTTTCCTTTTGGAATAATGAAAACTAAATTAATAACTCTTCTTTTTATTTTGCATCAAAGTGGCTTTGAAAATTTTTATTTCTTTATGTAGATGCATCATGTTGGATTTGTTGACACAGAAGACATGAATGTTGTTTCTGGAAAGAGAAAGTATACAAGCCTAGTGGGATACAGTAGCAGCAAATTGGCTCAGGTAGACCTAGAGTTCTAAAAACCTTATGATATTTTACTACAGTGGCATCTATATTTCCTTTCTATTAATAGGGATGCCAAAGTAGTAATGCTCATTCTCCTTCTTCCACCTTCCACATGAATCAATAAATCATAATATATCATCTTTCTTTTGAATTCTATACATTTTTCTTCTAAATATTCTATGTTGTTTGTTTATGTAGTTGGAAGGAAATTGCTTAAGGAGGTATTTAATATGGCTCTTTTTAGCGTTACAAAATCCCTCATCTCTTCCTTTTGTCATACCAAGTTTAATGTAGTGCTAGGGTGCAAATGAACCAAGTCTTATTATAGCAATTGGCCTTTAGTGTTCAAAAAGCTTGGACAAATCTTGTTTTATTCCAAATCATTGAATGAAATCTAAGTCAAACTTGGTTTTATTTAGACAAATGAATTACTATAATTGGTGCTTCCACTGAAGTTATCATTTATTCAATATTTAAGTTTATCTTCAAAATTTTTTAATCTAATGTCAACAAGATACATTGTATAATCCAACATTCTTATTATCCTTTAGTAATCAAATGACAACTTTACATGCATATTAACCAATGTTTTAAAAATCGGACCAGTGACCGGAGAAGCAACTGATTCAAGGATCAATTGTTCAATCGATATTCAACCGTGATCGAACTGGTGACTAATAAATATATAAATTTTTATTTTATATATTATATATAAAAGATAATTTGTAAACATATTATTTAATTATTTATCTAATTGTAAGCTTAACTTAAACCTTCAAACTTTAAAATATATAAGTTTTTTTAAAGTTCACTAACACAACATAAAATAAGATAATAAAGCTCACTAATCATATTTCATCAAAAAGATTAAAAAAATATCACTAATTATGATATTCATTCAAGTTGAAATCATCAAAATCAAGGCATTTTAAATGAATCGATCAGTTCTTTCTTTCACTGGTTCAACGTTTTTTACTGGTCCGATCGCAAAATGAATTGGTCAATCACTAACAAAAAATACAAGCTAAACCGGAGCGTTTCATACTTTGGGTCATCGGTTTTTCAGTCCGACCGACCGATTAGATCTGATTTTTAAAACACTGATATTAACATTGGGCTCCTTTTGACCAAATGGTTGTAGGCCATGCAACAATCTAGATACCAATTTGTTATTAGTAGAGTTCTTATAATCTAGTTTAGGAGACTATTGATATGAATTTTATGATTTTTCCAAATTTTGAAACGTTTAAGTTCCCCAAACCAAAACTTCTAAATGCCTTGGAAATATTTCCTTTATTCATTTGAGAAATCATGAATTTTTAAAAGTTTGAACTTATGGATGTGGCTCGTGCTATGCTAGAGTTGGCTAACCAAGGAAGTTGTCATCCCCTTGTTGCTCCTATTTTCTAATCAAGGACAAAGTAAACATCTAATTCTTTCTTTAATATTTTTTCATCGTTCTGTGGTACGTGAAAGCACTCTTAAACTAAAAAGCTATATTTACAATTAGGTCATTAGGATATGACATGAGTTTTCACTTGGTACTCAAATGAAGAGTGTAATCCATATGAAATATCTTATTATTGTTGTGTAACTAGGAATTATATGAGGCATGGCATGTATTATACATGTATAGTCAATATTTATGTCCTATATTAGCAACATTTCATTTTGAAAACCATTACCTTATGACTTTGGCTTATAGGTAATGTTTAGCAATGCTCTCCATAGGCGATTGCCTGCTGAAGCTGGCATCAGTGTAGTATGTGTATCACCTGGAGTCGTCCACACAAATGTTGTGAGTATCTTAAATCCTTTTAATTTTAACTATAATCTTGGAGTTGAACATGTGCATACAACATTTATGCATATAAATAAACACATGCACTCAAGTAATCTAAACCCTGCAATTACATATTCCATTTAAATAGATTCAGACTTGATGTGGCATTAGTGTTTGTTAGTAAGATTCCTTGAAGTATGGATCCTCCTTTCAAGGTCTGTAGCTTGATAGTTGAAATCACATGAGGAAGGGAAGTATTTTTTCACACTTCTTTTGTTCTGTATAGTCCTCTATTTATAATAAGATGAGACCTTAATTTGTAATCTAATCCTATAATTAATCTTTGTAATCAAGCTAATGTTAAAAGTAAATCATACGGATGTCGAGTCAGGTGAAAATTTTGCCACTGGCCCATTAGGCAATGCTCCACCAGGATTGATCCCAGAAACGCCGAACACCATTATCGAAACAGGATACTCGTTCTCTTCTCAGAACAACATTGAGACGCAGCTGTTGGTGGTAACCAACCATTGGCTAAATGGGAACAACTATTTATAGTGGTCCCACAACATTCTTACGTTTATAAGAGGGATCTCACAACCAGGCCACCAATTGCATTTGACTCAAAATATGAGGCATGGATGACCGAAAACAACTAGGTAATAAGCTGGTTGGTTAATTCCTTGACTTTTGAAGTTGGTGAGTAGTTTGTCCTTGCAACCTTTGCAAAAGAGATATGGGAGACTGCCAAAATGATGTATGCCACTATGGAAAATACCGCTACTCTGTTTCAAATCAAAGTAATTCTAAGGGAAACTAAGCAAGGTGAGAAATCAGTCATTGGTTATTACACCACGCTGGTAAAATTGTGGCAACAGCTGGACCTCTATGACCGACACCAATGGGCTTACAATGAAGATATGACGTGCTACAAGAAAATTGTGGAAAGAGAACGAGTGTATGAATTTCTTTTGGGACAAAACTCTATTTATGAGGAGGTTCATAGAAGAATCATGGCAACCCAACCACTACCAATCATTATGGAGGCAGCCAATTTGGTGAAATGTGAAGAGAGTGGAAAGTTACTGATTCAAGGCACTCCAAGCAACAAAAATCCCTCTGAGTCTTTAGTCATGGCTGTCAAAGGAACAAATGGGTCAGAATCTAAGAGAAAACATGGTAAGCCTTGGTGTGACCATTGTCAAAAAGGTGGACATACCAAGGACACATACTAGAAGATTCATGGAAAACCTCCAAATCAGAAAAACATAACAATGGCTGAGAACAAAAGCTACATTGCTATTGGTGGTGATGATCGAGGGAGATAACATAACAGTGAGCAAAGAAGTTGAATTGCTAAGGAAAATTCTTAGCAAGAATGATTTAAAGGTTGAAAAGGTTTTATCCACAAGTAACAGGTCCAAATAGGTAATATTGGTATTGCTTTAGGGGTTCAAACCCCAAATTATGGTCTTTGGATTGTTAATTCAGGGGCTAATGATCATATGACTTGTGATAAGTCATTTCTTGTTGTTGTACAGCCTTCTCCTGTTCAGAAGGCTGTTAAGGAAGCTAATGGATAGGTTTTAAAAGTTCAGGGGATTGGGATTGCTATAATTGTTGATAAATTGATCTTAAGTAGTGTTCTTTATGTGCCTGGCTTAGATTGTAATCTGTTATCTGCGAAAAGGATTGCTAAAGAACATAATTGCACAGCTAATTTTGGTGCTGATGGTTATGTTTTCTAGGATTTGGAGTCGAGGAAGAGGATTGGCAGTGCTAGGGAGTTTGATGGATTATATTATATTTGTAACTCAATAAGGAATAAAGCTCATGCTATTTTATCTTCTAATGAAGAAATTACAATTTGGCACAATAGGTTAGGCCACCCTAGTTTAACTTATATGAAGTAGTTATATCCAACTTTTTTCATTAAAAAGGAAGTTTCTTTTCAGTGTGCATTTTTCAACTCTCAAAACACACCAAAAATTCTTATACACCCTAAGACTATGAACCCACTAAGCCTTTTTCCATCACTCATAGTGATGTCTCGAGGCCATTGAGGGTCAGAATCAAAAACAATGTTAAATAGTTTATAATCTTTATTGATGATCATACAAGATTGACTTAGGTATATCTTTTGAAAGAAGCAGAAGTTTTTCAGGTATTTAAGGAAATTTATTCCTTTATATTGAACCAATTTCACACAAAAATCCAGATTTTATGAAGTGATAATGGTAAAGAATATCTAAGTCAATCCTTTGGTCAATTTTTAACTAGCAATGGTATTATACATTAGACCTCATGTGCTAATACACCGCAAGAGAATGTTGTTTTAGAAAGAAAAATTAGACATTTACTTGAGGTTGCTAGATCTATTATGCTCACAACAAATGTTCAAAATCTTTTTTGGGGGGATGCTATTCTCACTTCTGCTTATTTAATAAATAGAATGCTATCAAAAGTTTTGGGGTTTCCTATACCCTTACAAAAATTGCTTGAGATTATCCCTCGGTTCCCTTTGTTAATACTCTACCTCAAAAGATTTGTGGTTGTGTTGCTTTTGTGCATAATTATCATTGTGGCAAACTTGAAACTAGGGCCCATGAGTGTATTTTCTTGGGTTATTTTTCTACTAAAAAAGGTTACAAGTGTTTCTCTCCTATTATAAAGCGTTATGTTACAGGTCTTACGAGAGAACCAATAACCCCAAAAGCTAGCTTGAAGGGTAGGAGAGCCTATAAGTTTATAAACCCCACATTAGTTTCTTTTATTACCGATGTGGGACAATTAGACCGTAACATTCCACCACGCTTCGCAGCCCAGGCATCGGTGGGCTGGTTATGCGCTAGACCTTTTCTAGCCCCAGGTGAACACTTTATACTGGCGTCACTACCCACGTACCCACAGGCTGGCTGTGCGTTAGACCTTTTCTAGCCCCGGATGAACACTGCAATGCCGACGTCACCACTCGTGGGCGTGACACAAGGTCTCGAAGAAGTGATGTTGGCTCTGATACCAATTGTTATAGATTTTATGAGAGAACCAACCCCAAAAGCTAGCTTGAAGGGTGGGAGAGCCCATAAGTCTATAAACCCCACATTAGTTTCTTTCATTACTGATGTGGAACAATTAGATCGTAACACGTTATTTTGTTGCTTTGGATGTGACCTTTGAAATGCAAGCCTATTATCCAAAAATACCCATTCAAGGGGAGAGTAGTGAGAGTGAATGGTTTGTTTTGGGAAGTGATGGCTCACTGAACACACTATACCATGAAATTTTGCCTTTTACACCTGGCCATGACTTAACCAGACCTGCAAGGGACTTTGATTCTCCTAAAAACACCTATGTTTTGCCTAGTCCTGATCAAACCATACTCGTTCTTATGAAACCATCTTTGAAACACACAATTTTGATAATACCATACTTGAGATATCGGATCCCAACTCCACCATTCCCATTAAAGCTACTAATATAGCTGGTTCTAGTCACAAACCTGATCAGAATTGCACAGAAAACAATAAATGTGATAAAGAGAAGGATAGTGAAATTAGGGTGGACAGATAGGAAAACAAAAATCTTGAGGTGCACCTAGGATTTTACTCAAGGAGGAAAGGCAAATAGCAGGCCAGATGTGAAGCAGAACTAGAAAAATCCATCACTCTTCATAAGCAAGGTCATTAATCAGAACCTATTGCAAATTCTATGGAGTTAGGGTGGTCAATAGCTCTAAGGAAGGGAGTAAGATCTTGTACAAAGCATCCAATCAACAATTTTGTTTCTTATAATAGGTTATCACCACATTTTAAGGCTTTTGTGTCTTAGTTATCTACTGAAAAATTACCTGAAAATTTCCAGGAAGCAGTGAGGGATCCTAAGTGGCTATAAATGATGAGCTGAATGCACTCAAGAAGAACTAGACATGGGTAGTAACAGATTTACAACAGGGAAAAACAATGGTTGGCTGTAAATGGGTGTTCACCATCAAATATAATCTTAATGGAAGTGTTAACCAGTACAAAGTAAGACTTGTAGCTAGAGGTTTCACATAGACGCATGGGATTGACTATTAGGAGACTTTTGCACCTGTAGCCAAACTCAATACTGTTAAGATTCTATTATCACTAATTGCAAATCTTAATTGGCCATTATGTCAGTTAGATGTAAAAAATGCCTTCCTTAATGGTGATCTTGAAGAAGAGGTATATGTTAGAATATAATAAGATTTTAATAAGGGTGACTATCTCCTATTTATAAACAAAAGATGACTAACCTAAGAAAGGTTTGGGCATTTAATCTCAAATACTCTTCTTCCTCTCTTTTTCTTCTCTTCATCTCTCTCTCTCCAACTTACATGGTATCGGAGCAAGGTTTATTAGATCTGATTACAATCACGTGAATTTTCCTCTATATTCTTTTATTCTTTTCTTTTCTTTTCCTCTTTTTTTTTTTGCTTGTCAGATTTGGGTATCATGCCCTAAAATAAATGGTTGATCCAGGTTGGTTTGATTAGATACCTTTTGTTATTATTCTTATCAATTTTTTTGTTATTTCTTTTTCCCTCACGATGGCTGAAAAGAAGCTTTAACCAGTTTCGATTATGATCACCAAGATGACCAAACGTCGTTTGAATCGTGATAATTATCCTTGGTGGCAGAGAGCGATCTCTAAATATTTTAGTGGGGTTGATAGGGAATATCATCTTACCCAAGATCCTCTAAATGATCTTGGTGAGAAGAAGTCATGTTTAAGGGAGGAGGACAAGTTGTATTCGTAACTTTTTCAGACAATTGAAGTGAACCTCCAGGATCATATTTATCATTGTGAAACTGTTAAGGAGATTTGAGAAACCTTGGCGTTTATGTTTTTAGGTGCAAATAACGTGACTTGAATGTATGATTTTTCCAGTGAGGTGTATCGGGCTAATATGAAGGATAAGTCTGTTCAAGATTATTCCTATGATTTTCGTCAAATGTTTGAGGAGATGAATTCACTACTTCTCTACACATCTAATATTAGTATTCAGAAGGTTCAACGTGAACAAGTTGGAGTTATGTGCTATTTAGCAGGGTTGTCTCGCAGTTTAGCTTTTGCTTGCTCACAAAATTTAGCTAGTGCAGAGATTCCTTCGCTCTTAGAAGCCATTCGTTGTGTACAATGCACTGCCCATTCTCTACCATCTGAACATTCAACAGGTGATAGTAGTGCACTTGTGAGCCAAGTTCCTCGTATCGATACTAGTAAATGTGGTGGCTGAGGCGGCTGCTCGGAAGGCCGTGGCTGCAATGACACTGGTGGTTGCTCTGAGGGCAAAACAATGTGTTATCATTGCGGAAAGCTAGGACATCATATAAAGAAGTGTTGGCTACTTCATGGGACACCTCAGTCAGCTCAGTCTTTTGCAAATGCAACCACCTCTGAACCTCTTGGAGAGAAACTTATAAAATTATCAGTTGATGAGTATACTCACTTGGTTCAGTCACAAGGTTCTACAATGGATTTTGCTCCTACTTCCTCAACGACTACTCTAGTTCAGTCAGGTAATCCTACAACTTACCTCTCTTCCACTTCCCACAAATGGGTCATCGACTCAGGTGCTAGTGAACATATACTGCCACTATAGGTACTCTGTCGTCTGTTACACCATTATCGGATCCATTGAATGTTACTATTGTCAATTGCACTACTATTTCTGTTCTTGCCTCTGGTAAATCCAACCCTGTTCCTTCATTGCCTTATCCTCGGTTTTATATATAGCCAATTTTCCTTTCAATCTCATGTCTGTTAGTGAGATTACTAAAGCTCTAAACTGTTTTGTAGTTTTCTTTGCTAGACATTGTGTTTTTCATGATCTGTTGACTAAGAGGATTATTGGTAGAGGTCACGAGTTAGGGGGTTGTATCTTCTTGAGGGTGGTGATATAGCTCTTTCCGCATTGGCTGCCAATCCAAAGTTAGAGTCTCCCTTTTATTTTCATTGTCAACTTGGTCATCCATCCTTGGTTACCTTAAAGAAGATTTTTCCCTCCTTATGTTCCTTGTCCAATTTAGAGTGTGAGTCATGTTAGTTTGCAAAGCATCATTGTGTTTCTTATTTTCCTAGAGCCAACAAGAGAGTTGAATCTCCTTTTGAATTAGTGCATTTATATATTTGGGGTCTGTGTCCTACAGTTTCCAAAACTAGTTTTCAATATTTTGTTAGTTTTGTTGATGATTACACTCATGTTACTTGGGTTTATTTAATGAACAGTCGTTTTGAGTTATTCTCGATTTTTATTGGTTTTTGCAATGAAATTTAGGCCCAATACAATGCTAAAATTCGTGTTTTGTGAAGTGACAATGCAAAAGAGTACTTTTCTAGTCCTTTGTTTGATTTTTTGAGATAACAAGGAACTATTCACCAGTCTTCTTGTGTGACGACGACTCAACAAAATGTGGTCATTGAACATAAAAATCATCATTTACTCGAGGCTGCTAGAGCACTTTTATTTCAAATGAAGGTTCCAAAATCTTTTTGGGCTGATGCCGTTTTAACTGCTTGTTACTTGACTAATCGTATGGCTTCCTCTGTGTTATAGGGTGACATTCCTTATTTAGTTTTATGTCCCGCTAAATCTCTTTTTGTTGCGCCTCCTAAATTTTTTGGGTGCACATGTTTTGTTCGTGACACTCATTCACAAATATAAAAATTGGATCCTTGATCTTTAAAATGTCTGTTTGTCGGTTATTCCCGGACTCAAAAGGGTTATAGATGTTATTCTTTTGATCTGAAGTGATATGTGGTAAGCAAGCAATTGGTTGTAAATGGGTGTTTACTGTTAAGATGAATTCTGATGTCACTGTTTCTCGCCTAAAGGCTCGTTTAGTTGACAACGGCTATGCTCAAACTTATGGAGTTGATTATTCAAATACTTTTTTTCCCATTGCTAAGCTTGCATCTGTACGTTTGTTTATTTCTCTTGCGACATCTAAACAGTGGCCATTGCATCAATTAGATGTCAAAAATGCCTTTTTACATGGTGATTTATAGGAAGAGGTATATATGGAGCAACCCCTGGTTTTGTTGCATAGGAGGGGTCAGGGAAGGTGTGTTGCCTTCATAAATCCTTGTATGGACTGAAACAGTCTCTTCGAGCCTGGTTTGGTAGATTTGATAAGGTGGTTATGGAGTTTGGTTTACGTCGAAGTGCATATGATCACTTTGTGTTCTTTTCTCAATCCGTTACTGGTTGCATCTTACTCGTTATAGATGTGGATGATATTGCTATTACTAGGAATGATAGTAAAGGCATTGAGTGGTTGAAATTCTTTCCTTAAAGCAAATTTCAAACCAAGGATTCGGGAGAATTGAATTATTTTCTGGGTATTGAAGTTGCTAGATGTAGATAGGGCATCTTTCTTTGCCAAAGAAAATATATTCTTGATCTTCTCATAGATACACATATGCTTAGAACTCGACTATGGGATACTCCTATGGTGCCTAATCTTAAACTTACGGCTGAAGATGGTGAACTATTAGATGATCTAGAATGGTATAGAAGAATGTTGGGAAAACTTTATTATTTGGTTGTAACATGCCCAGGCATTGCTTTTCCCATGAGTGTAGTTAGCCAATTTAAGTCCTCAGCGCGGAGGATTCACTGGGAGGCAGTTATGCACATACTTTGATACTTAAAGGGAGCTCCAGGGCGTGGAATACTTTATCGTGACCATGGTTATTTAAAAGTTGAAGGATTATGTGATGCAGATTGGGCTGGTTCTCCAGTTGATCAAAGATCCACATTTGGCTACTGTGTTTTTGTGGGTGGCAATCTTGTTTCGTGGAAAAGTAAGAAACAATTAGTGGTTTCACGGTTTGATGTAGAAGTAGAGTATCGTGCTATGACGCAAACGTATGAGTTGATTTGTGCGTATCATTTATTTGTAGAAATTTGTTTTCCTAACTCATGTCCTATGAACCTTTGGTGTAATAATCAAGCTGCTCTCCATATTGCTTCTAATCCAATATTTCATGAGAGGACCAAGGATATTAAGGTGGATTGTCATTTTGTTAGGGAGAAATTGCAACAAGGATTGATCTTATACTAATTATATAAGAAGTGGGAATCAACTTGCAGATATATACTTACTAAGGCTTTACCTGGGAGGTAAGATTGAAAGTATTTGTAACAAGCTGGGCATGATTAACATATATGCTCCAGCTTGAGGGAGAGTGTTAGAGTATAATAATATTTTAATAAGGGTATTTAAGTCTTTTATGTACTGTCTCCTATTTATAAATAAAAGATGACTAACCTAATAAAGGTTTGGGTCGTCATTCTCAAATACTTGGGCCGTCATTCTCAAATACTCTTCTTCCTCTATTTTTCTTCTTTTCATCCTTCTCTTTACAACTTATAGTATTCATGAAAATACCTTTGGGACTAGAAGAAGCTACACATCCTCGAAGGGTATGCAAGCTTAGAAAATTACTCTACGTCTTGAAACAATCACCCCGGGCCTGATTTGATGGATTTGCAAAGGCAATGAAGAAACTTGGCTATTAACAATGTCAAACTGATCACACCTTGTTTGTTTGAGGGCTGACTAGTGGTAAAATGACTATTCTTAGAGTTTATGTTGATGATATTGTTATTACAGGTGATGATTGGGAAGGCATGAAGGAGTTAAAGGGTGATTTGGCCTGAGAATTTGAAGTTAAGGATATGGGTTGTTTGAGATACTTTTTGGGGATGGAGGTGGCCAAATCTAGTAAGGGCATTTCAGTGTCCCAAAGGAAGTATACACTTGACTTTTACAGGAAACTGGGATGATAAGGTCAAACCTTGCTGAGACACCCATGAAATCAACTTATAAATTAAGTCTTAAATAAGAAGGCACACTAGTGGATACAGGGAGATCTATTTGTCTCACACTCTACCAGACATTAGTTTTCCTGTGAGTGTGGTTAGTCTATGATCAAACCTCAACAGGAACATATGGATGCAGCACTCACAATATTGAAGTATTTGAAAATGACTTCTGGAAAAGGATTATTCTTCAAGAAAAGTGAGACAAGGAGTATTAAAATATTCACAAATGCTGATTGACCTAGATCAGTGACTGATAGGAGGCCTACAACAGGTTATTGTACCTTTGTATGGGTTAATTTGGTAACTTGGAGAAGTAAAAAAGTGCAAAGGCTGAGTATAGAGCACTAGCATGTGGAGATAGATCGTCATTTCATAGAGGGGAAAGTAGATTCTAGTTTGATTGATCTAGCTCACATTCCCACTAGCAAACAAGTTGTAGATGTTTTCACAAAAGTAGTTACTAGAGTCAAATTTGAAGAGTTAAGCAGCAAGCTGGGAATGATCAACACCTATTTACTAGCTTTAGGGGGCGTGTTGGAAGAATATTTTCAGTTTTATTACTTTATTTGTTTCCTTATTTGCTCAATAGTTCATTTCTTAAAATATCGTTTTATCTTTTCCATTTTTGGTCCCTATTTTAATGGGATCTTATTTACTTCTTTCTAGGCAATAATCAAGGGATTGAATAGTAGAATTGTTGCTTATCTTCCTTATATATATTTCTATCATTTATGACAAATAATATATAGAAATTATCCTCCAATTCGTTCAAATTGCTTGATTAAAATTGTCAAAGCAAGCATGAGGACTCTGTTTAAAACCATATAGAGATCTTCGAAGATGACACACTTTTTGATACTCCCCTTCTCCTAAGAAACAAACGTAGGTGGTTGCTCCATATAAACCTCCTCATGCAAGTCTCTAGGTTAGAAGTCATTTTTGACGTCCAACTTATGACAGGGCTAGCAACGGGCAGTTTCCATAGAAATAAACAAATGAATTGATGTCAGCTTCGCCACAAGACAAAAAGTATGAGAATAATCTACACCATAAGTCTGAGCATAGCATTTTAGCAATAAGGTGGACTTTAAGTTCAGCTATTAAGCCATCATGATTGACTTTAACAACAAATACTCATTTACATCCGATAGCCTCTTTTCCTATTGGTAAATCTACTAAATTCCAAGTACCATTAGCATCTAGGGCATTGATCTCTTTTATTATTGGCACTTGCTAGCCAAGATGAGATGGGGCTTTATGAACGGTTTTGGGAAGAGATACAGTGTCAAGAGAGGTCACTAAAGAGTTTGAAGAAGGTGATAAATGATCATAAGAAAGAAAAGACGAAATTGGGTAAGTGCACTGATGTTTACTTTTACAGAGAGTAATTGGAAGGTCAGGATTATTCTCGGTGGGATTTGATGTCGAAGAAGGAGCTGGTGCTAGGTGTGTATCAAGAACATCTCCTTGTCTAGAATGGACATGACGAATAGGTGGAAGTGGTGGTGGTGCTGAAATGGTAGGTGTAGAAGCAACCTTTGGCGATTACTGGGTGATTTGATACATAAACAAATCATCAATCTTCCCCTGAGTATTAGAAGTGTTGGAAGAGGCAGGAAAGTAAGGAATATGATCTATAAACGTAACATAAGCAAGCACAAGGTATTATTAAGAGTGGAACAATACTATCAATACCCTTGTTGAAGTCGAGAATACTCTAGGAAGACACATTTGACGGAATTGGGATCTAACTGGGTGACGAACATTACAAACAAAATATGTACTCCAAAAAAAATACAAGGTCCAATGGAGAACAAGGGTTTGGTAGGAAAAAGGATGTGATAAAGAATCTTATCATAAAGGATAGATGACGACATACAATTAATCAAAAGCAGGTTGAAACTGCATCAACCTAAAAGCACTTGGTGACATGTTTTTGGAACAAAAGTTGATTGTTTCAAATTGTTTCAAAGAGATGCCTGCTCTTTCTTTTAACAAACACTATTTTGAGATTGTGTCAACACAAGATGTCTAGTGGAATGCCATTTTTAAGTATATATGAGTAAAAGGAATCTAAAAGATGTTCTTTGGCATTATCACTGCGTAAAGTATGTTAAGAAACATTAAATTGTGTTGGGATTTTAGCACAGAAATCAACAGAACAGGAAAATAGTTGTAAGTACTTTTTCATTAAATAAAGCTAAGTATCGAAACTAGTTTTAGATGTGATGTGTCTTAGACCCCAAACACCAGCATGAACTAATTCAAAAGGAAAATTAACTCTTTTGTTGACTCAAAGAACAGAAGGCAAAAGATGATGGTTTGCAAATTGACATCACAATCTAGAGATGACACATTTTGAAATTTCAGACACAATTTCTTTAAGACAATCAGAGAAGGATGACTTAATTGATAGTGTGTTTCAAAAGGAGTTAAGATCACAAAGCAAGCAATTTGTTTAAGCACTCACTCAGAAACATCTAGAGCATAAAGACCTCCCGATACATGTCCACTACCAGTGATCTTTGTCATAAGATCCTGACAAAGACAATAACCAGTGATCTTCGTCATAAGAAAGCCTTGGTTGGTCTAAAACATTTGATAGGGAAATGAAAGGAGTCTGATGAGCCATTCCAAAAACATTACCTGTCATATGATTATCTGCACTAGAATCAATGATCTATTGGGTGGTGGAGGATGAAAGAAGGCACTTATTGGGATTACTTGTATAAGTAATAACAGTGATAGAATTATAAGAGCTCTTCAATGCTCCTTGATATTGACAAAATTTAACAAATTCATTTATGAAATGTAAAACTATTTGTTCTGAAGATTACAACATGAGTGGAATTAGATTTTTTAGACTTGTTTTTGTAGCTTTGGACATATGCGCTAGATATGACCCAGTTCATGACAGTTGCGACTTACAACTCTTCTTGTATCTTGATTCCTCTTGTCCCAACCCCTTGTACTGCCTTCTTTATTTTGATTCCGATTGGATGATCTTCCATTATTGTGATTGACTAGAAAACTTGAAGCATAGATGGAGCAATAATGGCACTATGTTCTATGTTGAGTACTTTGGCAAAGTCTTCATTTGAAGAGGAAATTTTCACACGAGAGAGAATCTAGGACTTCATCGTATCAAATTGAGAATTGAGACTACTAAAAATTATGAATGCCATTTTCTCCCATTGAGTTTGTTGTACTTTAATATTAGAACTAAAAGTTGACATGACATTTAGTTCTTCATAAACCTCTTGCAATTCATGAAATAGGCTTGAGGAGACTGATCATGTTATTCAGCCTGATAAAAGTTCTTACGAACTTCATAAATATATGAAGTGTTCTCTTTTTCCCAGATATAAAAACTCCAAATAATCTGTTAATTTCTTAACATACTTATAGTGATTATTAATGCTAACCACCTCAGTATCTATCGAATCCTGAATTTGCTAAAATGACGTAGCATCATCTTTTAATCATTCTTTTCTTGTTTCATTAGTCGTTGGATCATCTATAAGATGGTCATCTTTAAAAATACTATGCAAATAAATCCTAATTGTTTTGTTCCATTTTAGATAGTTAAGACTTGTCATTTTATGTTTAGTAATCTTAGACATCACTGTAATAACTTCGGTAACCATAATTGACTTTTGCTCGTTAATCATAATAAAATATACACACATAAATAAAGCAGAATTATCAAATAAATGAATCTAAAACTTTTAGTGAAAAAAACCAAAAGTTTTTAGTGTTCCACGCTCACCGCACCAAGGGACCAGCAAAATTACCAAGTTGCCAGCTATAACTTTGTCCTTAAAAACAACACACTCAAGGCTGATTGTCCACTCTTCCAAGGAACCAGCGTTATCAAGGTCCCAACCACAAGAAAACGTTCGGAAGAGACCACACCAAAGGTCGATTGTCCACCCTCTAACAAAATCAACAGCCACATTAACAATTTCAAAACTAGCCACCTAGGGTAACCAACACGTCTAAGGATTCAAAGATGCAAGGTTTGAAACTCAATATCAATGGGTTTTGGTAGTGAAACAAAGAAGTCGCTTGCCAGTTGATGATGATGAAGAAGGTAGGCACCTAAGGGAGGCGGAAGAGAGGCGATGCCAGGTTAGGTGAGTGGATAGCACAACACCAACACATGTGCTTCCATATGCCTACACGTGGAGCAGATAGCCGTATCTCCTAATAGCATGTGTGGCTCACTTGCGAGGCTATTGACAATGGGTCTTTTGGAAGAGGATAATTGGTGGCTGGAGAGTATAAGGACGCTGGCGGTGAGCGTCAAAAGTCATTGTGAGTGTCAAAAGTCACTGGTCCACTTGGCAGAAAACTTAAACCCTCGACTTTAATACCATGAAATCACAGTAGGAAGGGAAGTATTTTTTCACACTTCTTTCATTACGTGTACTCCTCTATTTATATACAAGATGAGACCTTAATTTGTAATCTAATCCTTTAATTAATTCCTATAATCAAGCTAATCTTAAATATAAATCCCTATGATTATGTACATAATTTGTAACAATAGCTAATTACAATGTTCAATTTAATGGTGAAGCTTCTTGGTGAGTTTTGACTGGTAATAATAAATTTATTTGAATTACAATGCTAGATACTATAATTTTGTAAAATTGCATACATGCACTGCTACTTGATCATTATTTATAATTACCAATCTACAAGAAAATTTGGATCTAATTCATGCCATATGGTGTATGATGCAAAAATATGTATATCACTAGGTATTGTTAGTGTATCTACACTTATTTTTTGCAATAATAAGAATGCAATAATGCACATCACTAACTTTAAACTTGTGCAAGATTCTTACATCAAAAGAAGTAATAATGTGATGTAGAGGAAAAAGATAAGGAGTTATTAGTTTAGTTTTCCTCATTAAAAAAAAGAAATTTCTACTTTATTTTTCCCTTATTAGTTTAAAGTTAAGTTCATTAAGGAATAATAAAAAATTTATTAAATACGATTTTTTCTCTTATTTTAGAAGTTTAGTAAGTTTTCCAAGAATTTTTCTATATAATTGTGGAAATTCAAGAGATATGATCTTGATTCAATGATAAGTTTCAAGAATCAATTAGCTAGGATTAGCTTGATATCCATTAGTTAGAATTAGCTTGATTTGTTTTCTGTAATAAAGGGATAATGGCACTCTGCCCGATTCCTTAAATGTCTATTTCCTTCGTAGTTCTCTATGCAGTGTGTGTGTGTGTGTATATATATATATATATATATATATATATATTGTTTATATATCTTCTTTATCCCATGATATATTGTGTATATATCTTCTTTTCCCCATGACTAAGCATGGTAAGGCAACCGAAAGACATAACTCATCTTCATTAGAGGTAATTTCAAGTTTTGATAGCCTCATCCCCAACAATCATAGCAGATCGAAGGGTGTTTTTCTTCCCATTAAAAGACACAAGTTAAATGGGAACAATTAACTTCATTGGTCACAATCAGTCATGATGTTTGTTTGTGGGAAAGGAAAAGATGAGTATCTCACTGGCAATCTTCTTCCTCCAAAGCAGAGTAGTTAATAGCGGGCGATCGAGGCGCTATGGCGGAGGAGCGGAGCGGAGCGGCACCTATCCGCTACAGAAACCCTTGTAGCGGAGCGGTTTGGTGTCGCGGTAAAAGCGG
>JANZLD010000006.1:58048997-58059305 GCA_026413575.1 Erythroxylum carthagenense
GTGTGTAGAAAGCTTATATGTGTGTGTAGAAATAGCGGCCGCTCCGCTATCCGCTATTCCGCTATAGCGTTTTCGGGTCGGCCGCTCCGCGCCGCTATCCGCTATTAACTACTATGCTCCAAAGGTTGAAGATCCAAAGTTCAAAACTTGAAAAATAGAAAACAATATGGTTGTCCTAGTTGGTAACCTTTATGAACAATGAGATAGGCATTGCTTCTTTCTAGCATGACACAAGAAATTTGGTAAGCAACAAAAGAATTCTACCCCAACAAAGAAAAACATTTAAGAAGTTTTTGAGATTAAAAGCAACCTCCATGATCTTTTGTAAGGAGAGCTTACTATAACTTAATATTATAGCACATTTACTCAACATTGGTAGTCGTAGGATCTTTTTGAAGAGTACTATTGGGGCTGCTCAAATGATGCAAAAATATCTAAAGAGATCATGAAGAGGAAGAGGATATCAAAGTTCTTGTTGGGGCTTAACAAAAATCTCTATGAAGTTCGAGGGCAAATACTGGAAATAAAGCCCTTATCGAATATTCGAGATTTCTTCCCAGAGGTCCGACGAGAAGAACACAGGAAAAAGGTAGTGATTGGAGGAACCACTACATCTTCTACTCCATAAGTTTTTACCTTAATTGCTCGAACGATCTGTCCAAAAGAAAGACCATGATGTGATCGTTTTCGAAAAATAGGTCATATGCAAGACAACTATTGGAAAATTCACGACAAACCTGCAGATTGGAAGCACTAAAAGATAGCCATTGACAAGGAGATTCAAGGGAATCATGCTACAATAGATGAAGGTTCCTTTACCATTGAGTGTAACCCATTTAGCAAGGAGCAACTTGAGGTCCTGTAGAAGACGTTTTCTTAAGAAAATTTTGCCTATACCATGAACATAATTGGAGCGAGATCTGTAACTCAAAAAGGTAACAACTTTAGTGATCTCACTAAACATTTAGGAAAAAACATCCTATGGATTTTAGATTCAGGTGCATATGATCACATGACGAGGGATGCTACACTTCCCAACATTTGTAATCCATATCAAGAACATGTTACTGTGAGAATACTGGACGCTTCACTATCTAAAGTTGTTGCATCTCTAATGACCTAACTCTTACATCAATTCTATATGTTTCAAATTGGGATTGTAATCTCTTATTAGTCAGTAATCTTACTTAGGAATGTAATTGCATTGCTAAATTTTGTTTGGATTTATTTGAATTTTAGGATTTCATTTTGAGGATGATGATTGGCAATGTAAAGATACACTGAGGACTTCCCTCCTTGAAGTTGATAAATCTCCCAAAAGAAAAAATTGCAATGCAATATGTATGGAGTCTCAAATTTAGTCCAATAGAAGTCTTGTTTCAGTTCTATATGGTGGCCATCTAAAATAAAAAATATTACTGACACTAGGTGGTTTGTCTTGTTCATAGATTGTCATACTAGGATCTACATGGTTGTTTCTTATAAAAGGAAAATTAGATGTTGGCCAAAATTTCAAGAAATTCAACACTATGGCTCAATTACAACTCCAAATAAAAATAGAAATGTTGAAAACTGGCAATGCAAAAGAATGTTTTGAGACAATTCTAGGTGATTATCTTAAGAGCCAAGGAAGTACTGATTGAAGCACATGTGCAGACACACCTTAACAAAATGGAATTACAAAAAGAAAAAAATTGACACCTTCTAGAAGTTGCTTGGTCAATCATGTTCACCACACATGTTCCCAAATTTTTTTAGGTGAGGCAGTCTTAACCAATGATTAAAAAAGGGAACCGGTTTGACCAATTCAATCGCAAAAATCTTGAATCGGCTAAATTTTTGGTTCGATTTACTTTAACAACTGATCGATTTATTAATTAATTAGTTGATTTTTCGTAAACTAATTAATTATTAGAAACGAAAATAAACTAATTAATTTTCATTTAACAATTTCATGTTTCAATTAAACTTCAACTTCTTTGATAGGTAAGGACAGTCTCCTTTAATCATATTTCAAAATTTTCAAATTTATTCAATGTTTAACTAGTTTATGATGATTTAATATTGATTAAACTTTTAAATCATAGATTTCTTATCTTATTGGTTTAATCTATAGTCCGGTTTTTAGAATATTGGTCTTAATAGTTGCATATTTAATAAATAGGGTGCCATCTCGAGCCTTGAATTTCCAAACACCATATCAAGTTCTTCTCTAATCATTCCCAAACACATGCATTATGTCAATGTTACCTTTAAAATTCTTTGGTTGTTCTATGTTTGTCCATAAAAATGCTCAACATAGTAATAAACTTAATCCTAAAGCACTTAAATGCATATTATTAGGATATTCCTTGAATCAAAAAGAGTACAAGTGATATTCTCATATAACTTGAAGGTTTTACAACTCCATGGATGTCAAGTTTTTCGATCATCAACCTTATTACAAACCTGATATTCAGGGGGAGAACTTCATGAGTGAACTGATGCTTTGGGACATTGAAACACGTACTCATAAATAACCAATTCAAAGCCATAGCACAATTCATGTTATTGTCCTATAGCCCAAAACTGAATCATCTTTTGGGCCATCTTAACAAAATAAAATATTGTTGAACTCAATCCATAAACAAACCTCAAAACACTTTTGTGCCTTATGCATGTTTATTCTAGGAGAAATAAGACAAAAGTTGGAAAAGAACTAGAGCTGTCACCTTATTAGAATCATGAGACTAATTCGAATTTAAAAACTCAAATTTCACAAAGTAACATTAGTCCCATCTCTACTCAAAATGGTTTATTTGTTGATGATAGACTTATTGCCTTGAGAAATGGCATAAAGTCTTGCGCCAATCGTCCAATTTACTACTTCTTATCTTATGGAGATAACAAGTCGTCGTGCCTTATTAGTAATCTTGAATAGATACAGTTTTTAAGTTCAATAGACGAAGCTCTAGATGTCCTAAAATGGAAAATGGCTATTTTGGAAGAAAATTATGCTCTTGAGAAGAATGAGACTTGGGAGATTTTTGAATTGCTAGCAGGGAAAAGACTAGTTGGTTGCAAATGGATTTTCACAATCACAATGTTGATGGTAGTGTCAACAAATTTAAAGCACGATTAGTAGCTAAAGGATTTACTCAATCTTACATAATTGATTATTATGAGACATTTGACCTTGTGGCTAATCTCAATACAGCCTGATTACTTTTATCACTTGCTTACAATTTGGATTGACAACTATATCAGCTTGATGTGAAAAAAATATTCTTTGATGGACACATGGAATAAGAAGTTTACATGAAAATACCTCCCTGATTTAACAATCCTATTGCCAGTAACAAAGTCTGCAAATTTAAGAAGTCATTATATGGACTGAAACAGTCAACTAGAGCATGGTTTGACAAATATACTAGAGATGCCAAGAAGTGATTAACTAGTAGCTTAAACTCACAAAATTAGGAAACATGGGTAATATTAGGCTATTGGAATATTAAGTTTCAGGTCTGGATTTCAGTTTGGAATGCTAAAATTTCATACGAGTACTCATATTTATAGAAAAGTTCTTCGAGTCTTTATTCTAGTGGGAAAGTGTTCCCAATAAATATTAAATCCTATTCTAATAAATATCCTATAAGTTTTAAGTTCTAAATAACTAGGATAGCATATCTAAAACTAGAATAACATAGTTATTGTACTGCTACTTTTTATCTAATAAAGAATCTTAACATAATGTAAATTTCAACCCTTGTTGTCTTTCCTGTCAACTCAATTCCCATCCTTCATCTCACCAAATTAAGACTTGTGGTTGAATAATTTTTTTCTCTTTTATTTCTTTTATATACTTAAGCTCCTTTGTATTAAGAAGTTTGAGTACCAACAATGTCAGGCAAACCACACTAATTTCATCAAACCCTCATCACTACACAGTTGATGACATCATCCTAATTGGAGATCATCATGAAGAGATGATCATGCTCAAAAGTTTTTTAGATAGAGAGTTTGAGATCAAAGATTTGGGCAATATCAAGTGCTTTCTTAGCATGGAAATAGCATGATTGAAGAAAGAGATTTCAGTATCATAGAGGAAATAAGTGTTAGATCTCTTGAAAGAAACAAGGATGCTTGGATGTAAGCTAGCTAATACTCCAATGGACTTCATTGTAACATCATTTAGTTTAAAAAGATGAATAAAAATCATTCCGTAATAATCAATCTTTCATGGAGAAAAGGCTGAATTTTCTTTATAAACTTTTGAGTTTTCAACTAGAAGGTATGATATTTTCTTCTAAGAGTGATTCTTAGACCCTAGGAGTTAGAGTATTCATTGTTTTTTTCTTTACTAAAATTCCAACAATTCCAAACATCTGGCGCCTTTTCCTTAATTTATCAATTAGAATCTTTGAGCCTATGTGCAAAAGGTGCTCAAGTACTAGATGACACAGAGAGTGCGATAATGGGAGACGATTAGAGTGTTAAACATGAAAAAAAAAAAGTGAGAGAAAGTATATTATTTGGCAGACCCTAAAACTGAGACAACTAAATAACAAGTTATCAAACTTAAAAACAAGAAGCTGAACACCTTAACAATAGGTTGAAACAATAGGACGACATGCTAAAATAATTAGAACAGAGAATTGAAAAGACTTAAGTAGCAACTACTAATGGGGTTTCCTAAACTTCTTGTCTGAAAACTTGATGATGTCTTTGGTGTTGAGAAAACAAGTAACCCAATCGATGTAGATCCTATTAAGTGGTTGAGTGTGAAGTAGATTCAGATGAAGATGCAAATTAACATAAAATATGAATAAGAAGTTGAAAGTTCCTTGCAAAGTCAAAATTGAGTAATGATTGCAAGTTAATGCTTTTGACTACAAGAAGCAACGATAATTGTGTTCTTGATGCCTATGTGGCAGAGAAGATGTGTGGTTTCATTATGGAACCATCTTCAAATACAGCTGTCAAGGTGAAACTTACCTTAAATGGCTAAGTTTATCCAGTTAGCCTCAAAAGATGGTACAATGCATGTTTGTAATATCATTGCAAGGAATGAGGTGGTGTATTGCAACTACTATATAGGAATTACATCCTCTTTGAAGCAACGGTAGTAGCAGGAAAAAAAGGAAGACATCCTTAACATTTAAATTTTCTTATTAGAAAAGAAAAATATTTTCCTTATTAATTTAGAGTTTAAGTTTATTAAGGAATAATAAGATTATTAAATAGGATTTTATTATTATATTAAAAGGTATTAGGTTTTCCTATTCAATTAGGATTAGAGTTCCAAGG
Source organism: Erythroxylum carthagenense (assembly GCA_026413575.1). NCBI lineage: Eukaryota > Viridiplantae > Streptophyta > Magnoliopsida > Malpighiales > Erythroxylaceae > Erythroxylum > Erythroxylum carthagenense. The sequence goes on from JANZLD010000006.1 coordinate 58,054,284, forward strand.
TGTTCTTTTACATATAATATCATCAACCTTTCAATGGAAGAAAAGCCTGAATTTTCTTGATGAATTTTGAGCTATCAATTTCAAGGTGTGATATATTCTTCTAAAGAGTGATTCTTAGATTCTAGAAGTGTTGTTTTCTTTCACAACTTCAGCAATTCCAACTGAAATTTCAGAGTTGGAACTCAAATTTCAGTAGCCAGATTTTTAAGTTTTGTGAGTTCTAGTTAATAGTTTGATATCTCTTCTATTCGTACTGCATCATAGCGTGATTATGCGACGCGTATGTGTTTATGCTGCTAGTGTCATGCTGCAATCTTCATGATAGAAACTCCTTGAAAGTAAGAAATAATTAAGGAGCTGAAAACTGACCTTATAGCCACAAGAAGATTTAGTTTATTGTTCCTTTTCTTTAATTCATATTCTTCTAGTGTTATATGGACTATGGTATAAGTAGCTGCAGTGGAAGCTAAAACCATTCAAAGCAATGCTAGAAGCCAGTTAAGCCGATTCAAAATATCTTTATAATTTTGCTTGGATTGAAAATGTGGCTGTCAGTGTGGGGATTGATTATCTTCTAAGTATACATTCAAAGATGGTTTCATGGAAGTAAGATTCAGTGGAGTGCTCCAAACTGGATTGCATGAGACCTGTGGTTTTTATGTCCTCTGACATGATATAGCTTGTATTATTCACAAACACACACATGAATAGAGAGGGTCTCATAGCTTTTGTATGCTTTGACATGGTAACATTTCTTATTTGAAAACAAATCGAGGTAATTTGGTTTTTGTTTGTTTACATGAGTTGGTAATCTCATTACCCAGATCTTTATTTTATGCTCATTGCATTTATCATTAACGTTGTAAGAGAGGTTGGGGTAGGGAGAGAGAGTGAGAGAGAGCAGTAGGCTTACTATTGTTCACCATTGATGCATTTCCAATTATTCTAGTGACTGTTGCATTAGTGCATTCATTTTGTTGCATAACTTTAGGATCTTACATTTTGTATTTCTCTTCAAGACGCATCCCACTTATGCTGACTTTACAATCTTGATAGTACAGCATATATACTAGATAATGTTGTTTATTTGAACTGCACCTAACCCATTGATTTGTGTTTTGTAATATTTCTGTCAAAACTTTTGTTCAAGATCACCATATCCTACAATTCTTTGTTCTGTTGTATCTTATGTTCTGCATTCCTTATTAACAGGCTAGGGATCTTCCAAAAATTGTGCAAGCTGCTTATCAGCTAATACCTTATTTTATCTTTAGCCCTCAAGAAGGTGAGCTCCAGGTTTTGTTATACTATCCATTTATTTTGCCTGTTCTAGTTTGCATTATTATCATTTTTATATTGTGGTTAATCCGCATGGGTGTCAATCCCTTGTAGCTTTTCTAAATATCATGAGTGAGTTGGATAATATACTGATGCAGACAAAACATTCTCTGCGTTGTTAAGCTACAGCAAATTGCTTTGGGAGAATTCACCAATTTATGAGAAGCATATAGCATTGTTCTGCTAATGTGGACGAGTTTTATGTGTAGTAGGCCGAAAATGAGATCTTAAAAATGAATATTTGTTGATATGCCCTGACTTTGCAATTGTTTTAGTTACTAGATTTAGAATGAGAGAACTTGGGGTTACCTCTATGAAAAGTAGAGAACAACTAATAATTTTCTGCGGTAGCTGTTTGTTTGGAAGATTCTTGCACTTCTATCATCCTCTTATTACTTTGGAGGAGACTATACTTAGAATTATGTTTGACAGACTAAAACCATGGAGATGATATCTTTCTTAGAACGACGATTCTTTTCTTGATTGTTTCTACAAGCTTGAGGTAATTAACAATGATGGTTACTTGCAAGGAATGCAATCAAACAAGAGAGCAAAAGGAGTACCTCTTTTAGTTCTCCTGAAACTGACATTTTGGCTGGGGAATCAATCTCTCATTCTCATGGTCTCGTTTTTATATAGTGTAAATTGCACTGGGACCTCTTATATTTCCACCGTCTCCTGCAAGCCCTCATGTAGTTTTAAGTATAGCTTAGAAACACATGTGGTTTAATAACTAACAGACACTTTTGTCTGTATTTAACAATTTAAGTTTACAGAATTTTGAATAAATATTGTAATTCAAAGTATTATCATATTGTTAGTCATGTAATATTATCATCTTGTTAGTCATGTAAAAATGAAGTTTAGTTAATAATGGGATTTAAGGTATTGTTTTTCTAATCATCTTGAGTATAGGGATTTCAAAAGCTGAATTCAGACCACAAGGAGATTTCTAGAAAATATCAAAATCAGGTGTCTTAGTGCAATAACCGTTTTTAAGTAACAGATTGTTGGGAAGCATTTGTAATGATTTAATTTGTTAATTCAGGTTCCAGAAGTTCACTGTTTTCAGCTACTGACCCTCAAGTTCCAGAATACTGTGAGTTATTAAAAGCAGATGACTGGCCTGTTTGTGCATTCATTTCTCAAGATTGTCGTCCAACTAATCCTTCTGAAGAAGCGCATAATGTTCAGACTTCATATAAAGTTTGGGAGAAAACATTGGAGATGATTGGCCTTCCTTCAGATGCTGTAGAAAAGTTGCTAGATGGGCAAGAAGTTCCGTGTCGTTTCGGAGATGGTCAAGAGTAGGCTTAGAGCTTCTACTTTGCAAGTAATGTAGTAATGTCTCTTAGGTAATTTTGGGGAATGACTATACTAGGCATGTTGAAGGCGCTTTTCAACGTAGTGTTTATTCTTTAGCCCCGACGACATTTTTTGCATGTTGTCTTCGATTTTTTTGTTTTATTTCTGATTTATAACCTTTGGGTAAAAGAACAGACTTTTACCATATATCGCATAGGGTTCTATGTTCAAGCCGTTAGATATGCGAGAAAAGGAAGAGATGGACCTCCACGAATAAAAGAAAAAAGTTTACACTAAACCAAATTAAGTCTTCAAAACCGAAAATACAATTCAAAATAAAGATTCTGAGCATCAAATGAATCTTTATATTTTGCTGTTTTTGGTGTTGATATTTGAAGTTGTGGAAAACTATTAGCCGCGCTTTTCTGTTAATCAGTAGTTACCAACACAAAGAATACCAGCTAAGGATGGGTGGAGCACCAAAGGCAGTTACTATCATTTAGGTCGGAGATGGAGAGTAGAGAGTGTGACAGAGTGAGGAAGGTGGACTAGAGGCAAACTTGATCAATGTAATTCTCTGAAAATAGTTTGATAGAATGGTTCATGCGAAAGACTATGAAAGACTAGTAATTAATTATTATGAGACTAATAAAATATAAGTCGATCTGGTTTTGTTAGTGTTTTTAGCAACATTAATATATAAATTTTAGGGATAACGAATTTATAAGTACCAAATGTGTTGAGATTTTCTCAATTTAATACTCAATATGTTAAACTTAATTTAGTTTCAAAACTTTTACACATTGAACAAGTCAATTCAAAATTATCATATCAATATAAACACTTGGACAACCTACACGACTCTCCTTCATTAACAACATATAACAATTTTTCAAGAATAAATTGATGCTAATCTTGTTCCCCTTCATCCTTCTTTTTGTTAATTATTCGACTTCCATGTAAAGGAGAAGGTGAAATCGACTGAAACTAGAATGACTAGTTTGGATCAAAATAGAAAGTACTATGACTATAAAGACAAAGGCAAGTGTGTTGGACCAAGACATTTTTCATTTTTATACAGACAAAGGCAAGTGTGTTGGACCAAGACATTTTTCATTTTTGTGGATCAATGAGTGTTATACAGACAAAGGCAAGTGTGTTGGACCAAGACATTTTTCATTTTTGTGGATCAATGAGTGTTATACCGACAAAGGCAAGTGTGTTGGACAAAGACATTTTTCATTTTTGTGGATCAATGAGTGTTATACAGACTTCATGGACAAACATGAATCCTGGGAAAGACTTTGCATATGGGCAGATTTATTTAAATTATCTACTGTCTAGGTTGTATTTTCTAGGTTTGCTGGATTTTTCTAAAATCTTAATAATCTTGTTAATTTTTTTTATTTCTCATTCAAATTTAGCATGGAAGTTGCAAATTCTTTGAATGCATTGACTCTTCAATTTGTGAAAGAGTTTTGACTATTGTTCCTCGCATGCTAAAGAAGAGAAGTTGTAAAGAGAAAATAAAATGTTGAAATCGAAAATACAGGTTATGTAAAAATTATTATTAATGGATGTAAAAGTATAAGAATTAGTTTGTGTTTGATTCCTTAATGTGTTTGCTAATTATGAAATTAAAGATACTATTCTTGTGAATGACACTCAAAAAGTAGCTAAATAAGATAATGTGCATTTTTGGGGTCTCGGTAACGAGGGTGTGTGTAATTTGTTTATTCAAATTGGGCTTGAAATTTGGGAAATTGTTATTTAGGCGAAGGTTGTTGTTATGTTGAATGAGTTTTATTTTGAGAGATTTTGGTTGATTGAGGGGCCCTACTTCAACGAGACATTTGAAAGGATCAATATCTCGTTGAAAGAGAAGCAAAAGAGTTGTTGTTATTTGGGTAAGTACCTGTTTGGAGGGACTTTTGAGAGGTCAAAGTATTTTTCTCCATTACAAAAGTTTTTTTTAAAAAAAATGAGTGTTTGATTGTAAAATAAAAAAATAATTTTTAATAGATATAAGTTTTTTGACAGTCAAAATATAACTTTTTAAGAAGTTTAAATTTGGAGCTTTTCAAAAAAATATTTTTTCAGGTAAATTTTTGAGGTCAATTAATAAGCCTATTTTTAGTTCATTTTTCCTTACGTTTTACACATAATTCCCATAATACCCACAAATCTATCTTCACGTTTATTTTAGGATTTATATAACATTATTTGACTTTTTTATATGTTTTAATAGTTATTTTTTATATTAGTTTTACTTATATTATAATCCATATAAAAGATTTGGTTTGATATATTTTCATTTATGTTTCATATGGTTTAAAATTATATAATAATTAATATATTGTGCTTTGCATATTGTTTAAT
>JANZLD010000006.1:58059405-58076569 GCA_026413575.1 Erythroxylum carthagenense
TATTGTGCTTTGCATATTGTTTAATATACTTTAAATAATATTTATATGCATAAATAATTTTATTACAAAATAAAATAGAGTTAAAATTAAAAGTACATTTTATTTTTATGTTGTCAAACAGTTTATTGTATGAAGCTCTTTCAAAAAGTTTCTTTTTTAAATGATAGCCAAACAGTCAATTGGCTTCTTAGAAAAGTTTTTTTTTCATAAAAGATCTACAACAAAAAACTCTACTGACAAAAGCTTTACTAGTATAAGCCCAACTAAATAGAGGCTAAGTGATGTTATGTGTTTAAGTTATAATTTTTTTTTAAAATAAATGTGAAATTTCTATATGAAGAGCCAATCTTCTTATGAGCCATTTTCAAAAACATTAAATAAAGATGATCCCATTTCTCATATTTAGTATTTTACCTATTAAAATTGAGAGTAATAATAATAATAAATTAGCTCAAATTTTAGTGTTAATTGAGCTAGCACTTATGATTTTTTAGTGAAAGGTTGAATGGAGGTGAATAGTGATATGGTGGATTTGTTCTTTATACTTCCTACATCTTTAAGTATCAACTTTTTCCCTTCGTTTTGTATGTCTTTTGATTTTCTTTCAAAAAGGTTATAAAATCATATTGAATTGTCCAATTTGTAAAATGCACATATAAATGACTCTAGAAAATACCTACTAAAATATGCATAGAATTCAACATTTAAAATATGCAGTCCAAATTTGATTTGCTTCTATTCACTTTGTCCATTACTAAAAAGTTATAGAACTATTTTTTTTTTTGGAAAATGAAAAGTTTATATTACTATAGCTAAAACTATTACTTATATTACAATGAGTTCATAACAGTTTTAATCTTCTATATCCTAAAAAATTAAATGAAGAAGTTAGGAAGAAAAGCCTAACGAGTCAAGATAAGTTAAAAATACTATCAGTGTTGCATATCAGATGATAGAGTGAGTTGCAATTGCTTATCTAAGATGTGTTCACATATCAAGTTTACAATCTGGCTAGCAAGTAAGTATTTGTCTACCTTCGTATCTATGAATCAACGATTATTTCGCTCCTTCCAAATTGTGTAGATGGTATATGTGAAGGCAACTTTATAAAGAACTATATTTGTTTTCCCAGTCTTGGATTTACAAACAATCTATTGCAAAGCATGTTCCCAAGCGTATCGACAGAGGTAAAATGTGTAGTATTTGGCTCCAAATCACTTTGGTATAGTTGTAAAGGAAGAACAGACGGTCTCTATCCTCCATTGCTTCATTACAAAGAATGCATGTTGTATTCCCTACATTTCCATACCATTGGCTCAAGGTTTAAAGAAGATTCTTGATCGCTAGCCAGGTGATAAAAGAGGCCTTTGTGCTGATCGTGTTTCTCCAAATTAAATCAGACTATGGGATTAATTAATGAGTGACTGCTGTGAAACAGTTGGAAGCATGATCAGTTGGTAATTATATGGTTATGGTTCAATATCCATAAAGCTAAATCCTTGCTATTTACTGATGTTAATAGGGGAAGATGTGGCAATAAGGTGGAAAAATCCCTGAACTTGCCTTGCGACTCTACATTTATGATCATAGAGGAGACCTTAAGGGGTTTTGGTAATCCGTTTCTTAGTTGCTGAAGAAGAGGGTGTTGTATGATTGGACTGATATGCAACCAATTGTCAAACCATAATCAGGTTCTTTCACAATTTCCAATTCAATGCTTTATGTAGGGATATAGGAGCTCCCTCACTTCATTAGTTGTTTAAGAATATGAGAGTCAGTTGAGGTGAAATCTGCTTACCAAAAATTCAAAGTTTTGAAATAGTATTCATGTAACCATTTTATCCATAGAGCCTTCCTATCTGTGTATAGCCTCCATAATTTCTTACTTATTAAAGCTCTCTACATATTAGCTATTGCGATAATATGGTATGGTGACTTCACTCCATTTTATTTTGGCCTTTTTTTAGTTTTCCAGTTGACCAGATCATAAAAACATTTTCATGATTTGGTCCATCTCCTTGATAACTCTTCTTGGTATTGCAACGTGCGCCAACCAGTGAAAGTGAAGGCTTATGAGTACTGAAGTGATTAAAGTGACTCTCACTGCATATGATAAGTGGCGGTTCTACCAAGCCATCACTCTAGCTTTTAGACGATCAATGAGTGGTAAACATTCCTGAAACTTAAGTTTATAGGTTGTTATAGGGACATCAAGATAGCTAAACATTGTAGATATGTTTTGAAGGCCTATTGGTTGCATAATTTCATCCATAATCTATACATTAGCTGACACATAAATACTGCTCTTAGTTATATTATGTTGCAGCCTAGAACATTGAGAAAATAGCTCAAGAGCGTTCGTCATAAGCCGTATAGAATGAATATCTGCAGCACATAGTAGAATCAAGTCGTCAGCATATATTAGATATGTGATGTTTACCTCCTTGCACTTATAATGGAACTTGAAGCCCTTATTGTATGAGTCAAGCTTGCTCAATAATCTGAAGAATCTGTCCATTATAAGTGTGAAGAGATATGGGGATAAGGGGTCTCCTTGTTGTATGCCTCGACCAATTTTAAAAGATATGGAGGGTTGTCGATTAATTAATACACTCAGGGATGGAGTCTGAATACAGGTCATAATCCAATTGATAAAATAGAAAAACTTAAGGACAACTTGACTAAATACCTCACTAGTTATAGAACTAATTTCTTTCATAAAATTCCGTTAAGTTGGAATGCAAATGCTTATGGCATTTATAAAATAGAAAAAAATTAGTGTTCACCAAATTACAAAAGTTAATGACATTTGCAATATTGTCCTAAATGTTACATTATTTACTAAATAGCAAAAGTTAGTGTTCTCAAAGTTAGTGCTCCTGACATTTTAATTTAATCTCTCTATAGTAGTACTGGATGCTTTTGATCTTTTCATCCTCATCTTTGCATTTCTTTTATTTTAAAATAACAATAAATAATCAAAAGCTATGCTAATTGATAAATTAAATTCAAAACTCAAAATTCGTTGTTTTTTGTTTATACATTTAACCTTTGTTGAGTTATTGCTCGTCTTGTTACTAGTGGTTGAGATTCCTTATTCTATATGCCCTATATCATAAGGCTTCTTTCTTCCTTTTATTTAAATTTTTCATTGGTCGTGACCTTGATGGATTAATATTGGAACTAATTGCTTGAAAATCACTTAAAGTTTACATTTAAACTTCTCTAGTGCTATTCCTTCCCCTTCCTAAGTAATCATGAAATAAATGAAAAAACACTTAAACATAGTTGAAGATATATAATTGAGAGAAAAAAATCATGCAACATTTAATAGGTGTTAAGTTACACTCAATTTTTTTCATTCTATTAATTGCTGATCGTTATGACACATATTTCATTAGATATGTGCTTTTGATACGTCCTTATTGAAGCATATTTGATAACTCAATTTAATTACTTTCCTTGACAACTTGTTGTCTTTCGTAGAATTCTCCTAATCCCCTTTTCTATTATTGTTATTTGGCCTGCCCGAATTTCTTTTGAATGAAGGTGATAATGGTGGATCATTTTTAGTTTGTTCTTTAATTTCTCTCATTGGACGTACTTCATTATATATTAGTAAGCTTGTAAATACTTATGCCTTATAATCTACTGTGTACCATATTTTGCAGGTCGTTCATTGATGTACATAATGGCAGTAGGAGATAAGATTCCTAACACATCTCAACTTATGCAATTACATATTTTGAGTCTTAAGTTTACAATATGCTTGGCTCTTTTATTTATTGCTTCAAATCCACTAGCACCATCAGTCTTAAGTTCATAATTAATACTTCACTCCTTATAAACTCTTAGACCAATTTCATCTATCCACTCATTATTGTCATGTTTTTATTTTCAACCAGTCTCTTCATCATATACACTCTAATTTCATCAACACTGTAATAATTTTCTTTGTCTTCTCTTCTATAATATTTCCATTAAACACTTCATAAAGATTATTATCTCAATATCACATTTAGATAAAGGTTGAAATATGACTTTGGCTAATTTTTTTTGAAGTTTGAGCAAATCCTTATGAGCACCTTTTGATTTCTCTTCTAACTCTTTCAAATGTAAAAATAAGTTATATTCATTAGATAACTTATAACATTGTCATAATACTCTTTCTAATTTTAATCCCTTGTGATTCATCTTTCTCTAATTATTAAGCATGTTCCTTAACACAAAATCTAAGTTCTACCCTTAGGAGTTGCTTACTAAGTGCCTCTATTAAACCTTGTGCACATATTCAACAATAAACATAAATTAATAACTAATATAAGGAAAATTTTATAATAGAAAATGAAGTTAAGGTAAAACTTATTGTTGATTAGAAATCACTAACCATCCACCTCTACTTTAAGATCCAAGTCTTTCTTTAATAATTCTAGACATCATATCTAATTGGCTGTTTTTTTAGCATGAACCAAAACTCATTCTATAGGAAGTGTCTAATTATTGTCATCTCTTTCTACTTCTATCAATATCTTACCTTTAACAGTACCTTTAAGAAAGCAACTTTCTAGTCATAATAAACTCCTAACTAGCTAAGAACCCCTTTTGAAACATTCAAAACATACGCATATCTTATTAAATGTGGCTATAAATCTAAGCTTAGCAATTGGGCTTGGTCTCGCTCGAATTGACCCCTGGGTGGGCCAGGGCCCTGCTCCACCCATTACCATCCCTATAATCCCATATCTTATCATATTCTACTCTGATACCTCCTTATATATCCTCTTTCACAAAATTTCTAGCCCTATAATAAACATGATACCTTATATTAATTTTCAAATCTTTCTTAACAAGCTTCCTCAAATTTGTTAGCTTCATTGTAATGGGTCCTATGATCCACACTTTTGTTATTAAAAGTAGGATTTCATGTCTGACTATACTAAATACTCTTACCTTCATATATATAATCATGATAATAACAAAAAGATCATAAATAATTTCATGAAAATTATTTAGATCTGTCATAAAGCTAATGGAAAATGTATTATTTGTAGTACCTACTCACACATTTGGCTTTAACAAATTTTATGATATTAGTTTTAAAGTAAACTCCCTCATTTTATCAACAAAAACCTTGTTAAGTGCTAAATCTTGTTCATATAAAGGTTAAATACAAGCAATTTTGATTTATGTATTTTTTTCCTCATCAATATCTGAACCATCTTCCTCTTCAAAACTATAATTATTATTTGCCTCAAAATAAATTGTCAAATTTTCATCTTCTATTTCATCCCCATCATTATTTTCTCCATCATTTGCTCCAATTTCTTCTTTAGCCATCCCTTCTTTTCTTATAAGTTGCATATATTGTTCTCTATTCCCTTTCTTTAAAAGAACCCTTTTAAAGGAAATAGCTTTATCCTAAGGCATTACTAACTCTTCATCATCCAAACTCGAATAGAACTCCTCTCTAATCCTTACATCAACAAATATATTCTTTTCTTACTTAGTTAGATTAACTTTAGTATCATTTATGACTACAACTTCTTTTGTGCAACCCTTTACATCTTCGTTCATAGATTATATGTGTAACAACCCAACATATATCTTGGAAGTATTATAACATATCTAAGATGTATTAAGAAGTGATGAAATGAATTAAGTACATCTAAGTATAGTAAGAGAAATAATGATACTTAATGTAAAAGGGGGAAATATAAGTACAAACAACTATTGCATAGTAACTCATGGTAAGTCAAAATTACTTGCATTTCACTTCAACTCTATAATAAATAGGACCTAGTGAGCCATGGGTTGTTGAATAAGTTCATCATCATACCTTCTTACTATTTTTCCTTCCTCTACTTTTTTTATACTTTTTTATTCAACCAACAATTCCTGCCTTCTTTACCGACGGGCATTTTAGACCATCGTTAAAGTCCGTCACAAATTTTTCTGAGATGATTTCCCTCCATATGTAGCGATGGATATTACCACCATCATAAATTTGATAGAGCTGTCGTAAGAGTAGCATAACCACACTAAGATAGATGATCTTGGTTCTGGCTTAGGTATAATAGTTCGGCTCTCGTCGATTATTCTAAAAGAGATCATTTTGATGAAATAGTCATCAATTGTGTGAAGGAGATGGCGAATTTAAACCGATGGATAGAAAAGAAAGGGTGAATAGGTCTTATAGCTCTTCACTAAGAGAAGCTATCGAGACTAGTATTGAGTTTGACAATTTGTCCACATTTGACATTATAATGAATGATCTAAATATATTATTATTAAAGAAAGATTTCTACAAAAGAGTGGATAAGGTTTGGATAAAGGGTTATCTATTGTATGGTCCTCTTAGAACTGAAGTCAAGTTTAATCGTAGGAAGCTAAGGGCAATTACTTGAAATATGATATAACTTAACTTGGAAGTGTTAGGTCGGATGATGATTTAAGAGATATGTAACTAGATATAGGAAATAATTTTCTAATAGTTATTGAGGATATTAATTTCAATCCAGAAGAATATAACTGAAACGAGACTAATGGTAATGATCAAAATGGAAAATATTAATTCAAAGGAAGGTATACGAATTTCAGGTTGAAATATGCCATCAAAGATAAAACAGGATATAATGTGACCAAGGTTCAGACTATGATTTGGAGCCAGTTACTATTCAGGTGAAGCATCGCATTCTGTAGCTACAACCGAATTAGATGTTGTACCTTCAGGTACTATTACACTTGCAGATGGGGCATCACCTTCAATACTTGCTACTACATCATCCACCACCCTTATACTGACAAATATATCAAAAGTAAACGATGTGGATGAAGGAGGTGACGTCCAGCTTTGAGCTGAGGGAGCTGATGGAAGAACTTACATCACAATTGTCAACAATCTGTAAGTGAAAATACATAAAACACCATATGTTTACAATTAAGTTATAGTTTTAAATTTAAAAAATGGTATAAAATTAATTGTTTTAATATTAGGTTGGTTCCGTCTAGACCATATTTAAGAAACATGACATCCAAATTCAATAAGAAGATTGATGTTGAGGGTTATATATGGAAGAATATCTCTCAGGCTACAAAAGAATTTTACTATAAGGAGTTTGAGGTAAAAAAACTATTTTTTATTTTTAAATTGATTTTTATGCATTTATTAGATAAATATTATTACATTATAAATACTTGTCGTATGTTTTTCCTTTTATTTCAAAAAGAATTCTTTTGGGATTTTGAATTTGACACAGTCATTTATGAAGTATGGGAGAGACGAGCATATACACGTTATCAAGACTTTGTTGGTGCAATACACAAGATGGTGTACAATTGCCTTATATTTCGGAAGAAATATGGAATCAATGGTAGTAGTATTGGACATCACCCGAGGTAATGTCCATTTCAGAGCGTAACTCTACCAACAGATGTGGAGGATTAGGACGAGAGAGTCTTCCCATACATACTGTAGGATCTATTACCCACCTTAAGCATGCAGAGACTTTACATTTATATTTTTTTTATTTTTTTGTATTTCAATTTAATTTGATGTGTGAATTTTGGATGAAAAAAATTGTAGTTCCCTTATAACATTTTATTCTAATACAAGAAAAGTCTATGGGCACGAAGTCTACACCCCATTTTGCACACAAGAAGCATAACGGTATGACTTTTGTTAACACCCGATGTAAAGAACTAAATGTATGTGAAATTTAAGTTTTAATATTAATACTTAATAATTATCACTTACTAACATAGACATTGCCTTATGATAGTACCAAATATAAGAAAGCATTCAATGACAGTCTCAACAGTCTGAAGATGTTGATGAAACTCAAACCTATCTTCATGCAGTGGTTGGTAGGGACTGTTGTGGAAGGATATTCAACTTAGGATCATTTGCGAACACATGTTATTCGCAATCCTCCACATCTAGTACAGCAACATCTAGTAGGCAGTTCGCACCCAATGAAATCCATGAACTTCAGAGCATAGTACAAATATTGGCAACTCAGTTGCAATAGTTGATGGAGTACATAGCTCAGCTCTGTAATAAGGTGGATGAGTTAAAGGGGAGGCGTAGCACCTCGTCGCAGCAATCAGAGTATCTGCGGTCACCAAATGAATTGCGTACGTGTAGTCATTTTGTATGAATTACAAATACTTATTATGTACAAAACAAATTTATTATCAATTAAAATAATTTTTACTTTATATCAACAATCAACTTTCTATTTTAAAAAATTAAATGTTGAAACAAATCAAAATATTATCAACAGATAATTCATAACTGTTTAAATTATGCATCAACCATAACATCATCAAATAAAATTTAATGCAGGAAAAATTTAAAAATAGCTTTTACTAAATTTACCGACAGAAAAACAAAGTTCGTCGGTAAAATTTATTCGATTTACCAACAGAAAATGACAACATTAATTTGCCAACAAAATGCCGACGGACATATCATTTCCATCGGTATCTTTACCGAGCAAAGGCATCATAGAATAACCGTCGGTATATTCATCGACGATACACAAAATTTCTGTCAGTAAATTTGCGATGAATATTTTGTTGTTCGTTGCAAATTATTACCTATGGTCGTTTCTCTGATGCCTTGGTCCATCAATAAATTCCTTCGCTAACCAAGCTTTCTGACCGATTGTGTAGATATTCTGTTGGTAATTTTTGTCCCCAAACTCTATTTTCTTATAATGATTCAAGCAAATCATGAAGGGTTTCATGATGTCAATTTATCGAAATATAAGTGGATTAACACACAGACTCTTCGATAGTTAATTATCTGACTTACAAACCTTTCCATAGATAATTACCGTGCAATTTGTCCTTTCACCATTCTATACCCTACTTGGTTTGAATTATGGGTTATGTATCAAATTCCACTAGACTAACTATGTCACATCTAGTCCAAGCGATGTTAGTTCTTATCTTGAGATTTCATTACTCTACATGTCATTGGAGACTCTTTTCATGACACATAACTGCTTTGGCCAGAGACTCCTGAGTAATGACTCAACAAGAGGCTGTGAGTATCATCTCCTTCTATCAAGAGTGGTGAATTCTTTATTGACTACCCAATTACCTTCAAATACCAATAGCTGTACCCATTAATTACCACATGAGTGACCTTTCCTTGAGGTAACAAGGAATGATGTCAAAGCATAGGATTGGTATCTAAGATATTTTTGAGTAACTCAAGTCTAAGGATATTTACACCATTGATATGATGAGATTAATCATTGACATTTGATAAATCATCCAAATGATAATCTCATAGTGGGTCATCCAATGTACTTACTACTCTTAGTAAGCATCCACATGTTAACTCGAAACATCTCATGCTTACAATTTTTGAGATCCATTGCTTGATCAAATCAAGGACTATAACATATGCTAGTCTACACGGATTAATAATGTCCTGTCTTATTAATCCTATGAATAGGGATTATTTAGATACTAACATAATTGCACATGATAGGAATTTCATTATCATGATCTCATCATGATTTCCTTTATGTTATATTTTATATCATGGATTTCATTAACTCAATTTAAGATCGACATCAATTCATAAATAAACGAACACCAAATTAATGAAAATTTACATTTTGCTTTATTAATAAAATAAAGTTTGTATAAAAGTGCTAAAGGTGATTACCTTTAGAGTACTACTCTAACAATCTTCCACTTGCACTAAAGTCAATCGCCTTTGTATCTAATACCATAGGTGAGTATAATAGAATCAAATTTCATTTGAGGAAGTGGCTTAGTCAAAGGATCAATGATGTTCTGATCTGTGGGCACTCTCTCTATCTTCACATCACCTCTATCAATTATCTCCTTGATAAGGTGATATTTCCCGAGTAAGTGCTTGGACCTCTGATGAGACCCTGGTTCCTTGACTTGAGAAATAGCACCATTATTGTCACAGTATAACAGTATTAGATCTACAATGCTTGGAACTACTCCAAGTTCCATAATGAACTTCTTGATTTAGACAGCTTCTTTTGTCGCTTTTACAGTTGCAATGTATTTCGACTCGGTCGTTGAATCTACCCTTGTCTCTTATTTGGAACTCTTCCAACTGATTGCTCCACCATTTAGTGTGAAAACATAACCTGACTGAGATTTGAAGTCATCTTGGTTAGATTGAAAACTAGTATCTGTATATTCGCTTACTACGAGATCTCCATCTCCATATATCAAGAATACATCTTTAGTCCTTCCCAAGTACTTTAAGATATTCTTGACAGCCACCTAGTGACACTTACCAGGATCTTATTGATATCTGTTTGTAACACTTAGAGCATACAATATATTGAGTCTTGTACACAGCATAACATACATGATTGATCCTATTGTTGAAGTATACAGTATCATACTCATACGAGTCCTCTCATCTTGTGTCTTAGGATATATAGATTTCGAGAGTTTTATCCCATGAGTTATAGGAAGAAACCCTCTTTTAGACTGTTTCATACTAAACCTCTTTAGCACTTTATCTATATATGTAGACTATAAAAGACCTAGAAACTTCTTTGATCTATCTCTATAGATCTTTATTCCCGATATATAAGTTGCTTCTCTAAGGTCTTTCATGAAAAAAATCTAGGACAACTAAATTTTGACTGATTGCAAACGTGAAACATCATTTCTTATTAGTATTATGTCATCCACATATAAAAAAAAGAATATGATAGCACTCCCACTAACCTTCTTGTACACACAAGGTTCATCAGGATTTTGTGAGAAACCAAACTCTTTGATTGTCTCATCAAATCGAATGTTCCGACTTCTAGATGTTTGCTTTAATCCATAAATAGATTTCTGATGCTTGCATACCTTTTTGCCATCTTTGGATATGAAACCCTCAGGTTGTATCATATACACATCTTAACTAGGTTTCTACTTAGGAAAGCCATCTTCACATCCATTTTCTATTTTCCATAATCATAATGAGCAGTAATGACTAGGAATATTCTAATGGATTTAAGCATGGCTAAGGGGCTAAATGTCTCATTATAATCAACTCCTTGTCTTTGAAGATATCCTTTAGCAACTAGTCTCGCTTTATAGGTAATCACATTACCATCTATGTCGATTTTCTTCTTGAAAATCCACTTGCACCCTATGGGTTTTAGTCCTTCGAGTGGGTCAACCAACGTCCATGCTTGGTGTTCAAACATGGAATCCATTTCGGACTTCATAGTTTGAAGCCATTTTTCAAATCCTGAACTGTTTAGAACCTTTTCATAGGTTGTAGGCTCATCGACCCTTATGAACAATATGTCATTTTGTTCACTTACGAGAAATCCATATGTCTCTGGAACATTGCATATCTTACTTAACCTATGAACATTTTGTGTGTCAGAAGGTTCAATTGTTGTCTCATCTCTGTGAATAACAATTTCGGGTTTAGGCAATTGATCTGCATCTGTTTGAGCATCATGAACTTCGTCAAGTTCAACTTTGCTCCCACTGTCTTCTCTTAGAACAAAATTTTTCTCCAAAAAGATAGTATGCTTTGAGACAAACAACTTTTGCTCTAAAGCATTATAGAATTGATATCTAATTGTTTCGTTAGGATATCCTAAAAATAGACATTTGTCAAATTTGCTTCAGGCTTGTCTGATTGAATATGCTTCACGTAATCCAAACAACCCCAAACTTTCATATGAGAAAGATAGGATTTTTTGTTAGTCCATATCTCATATAGAGTAAGATCAACTGCTTTTGAAGGGACTCTATTCATCATATAAACAGCAGTCTCGAGTGCACTAAAAGGATTTTGGTAGACCTGTTAAGCCCATCATTGACCTTACCATGTCCAATAAGGTTCAATTTCTCTTTTCAGCCACATCATTATGTTGCAGTGTGTAAGGTAGAGTCCATTGGGATACAATCTTGCTATCCCTGAGATGAGTTAGAAACTCCTCGTTCAAGTATTCACCACCTTGATCTAATTGAAGTGTCTTGATACTTCTACTGAGCTGTTTCTCTACTTCATGTCTAAATTGTTTGAACGTTTCAAATGCTTCAGACTTGTATCTCATTAGATATACATACCCATATCGTTAATAATCATCGATAAAGGTAATGAAGTACATAAAATCACCTCTAGCATGAATGGACATTGCACCACATACATCAGAATGTATTAGGTCTAATAACCCATTCGCTTATTCACCCTTTCCTTTAAAAGGTGATATAATCATCTTGCCTAACAAGCAAGATTCACATGTATCATATGATTCACAATCAAATGACCCTAAGCTACCACTCCTGTGTAGCTTAGCCATGCGTCTATCACTTATGTGGCCAAGTCGACAATGCCATAAGTAAGATTATTTTAAGTTATCTCATTTTTGTCTTTTATTGTCATTGATGTTTAAAATTAGATTGCACATATCTAATATGTAAATACTATTGCACAATTTAGCAGTACCATACAGCATTTCATTC
Source organism: Erythroxylum carthagenense (assembly GCA_026413575.1). NCBI lineage: Eukaryota > Viridiplantae > Streptophyta > Magnoliopsida > Malpighiales > Erythroxylaceae > Erythroxylum > Erythroxylum carthagenense. The sequence goes on from JANZLD010000006.1 coordinate 58,071,892, forward strand.
AACTTAATTGAACAACCATTACTATAAAAAGTTAAATGAAATCCCGCTTTATTAAGACATGAAACAGATACAATGTTCTTTGTCATAATGGGTACATAAAAGCGATTATCCAAAATTAACTCTAGCCCACTAGGAAGATACAAAACATAGGTTCCTACGGCTAATGCAACAACTCTTGCTCCATTTCCCACACGTAGATCCATCTCTCCCTTCTTGAGTGATCTATTATACTTGAGACCCTACATATCAACACATATGTGTGAGTCACCTCTGGTATCTAATACGCAAATGTTATGATCAGAAATATTATTAACCTCAATGACAAATAACATACCTGAAGTAGACCGTGGAGCATCTAATGCCTTCTTCTGCTTCAGTGACTCTAGATAGGCTTTGCAATTCCTTATCCAATGTCCTTCCTTGTTGCAATGGAAGCATATCCCCTTTGATGTAGTATCTTTTACCTTCTTCTTGGCTACACCTCCCACTAGCTTCTTAGATTTCTTCTTCTTCTTTTGGTTCCTCTTGCGAGGATCGGAAGGAGACTCCACCAGCATTATAGCCTTAATGTCTTTTCTGACAGTTTGCTCAACTGTTTTGAGCAGATTAACCAGCTCAAGTATTGAGGTGGATATTTTGTTCATCCAATAGTTAAGCACAAACTATGAATAACTATCAGTCAAACCAGTCAGAGTTAATTCTATACTTAATTCATAATCTATTACAAAACCTAAACTGGCTAACTCTCAATGTATCCATACATATTCAGCGCATATTGCACTGGAGATGATCCCTTATCCATTTTAGAGCGAAAAAGCAATCTCATGGTCTCGAACCTTTCAGACTGCGCTTGCTCATCAAATAGTTCCCTTAGATGGTAGATTATGGTATAAGCATCCATAGCCTCATGCAGCTTTTGCATTCCAGTGACATAGAGGCCAACATTATACCGTTAGCCAACTCACTATCATCTAGTAGCTTCTTGTAAGCTTTCTGATCCTCATCAGATGCAGGGGGATCGAAAAGTGGTTCATCTAGGATATATCCCATTTTCTCATATTTGACTACAATTCTCAAATTCCGTAATCAATCTAAGAAGTTAGGTCCTATGAGTTTGTTGGAGTCTAATAGAGAGCACAAGTTCACACTGTATGAAGACGTCATGCGATTCAATAACCTAGAAGAATGAGAGAAAGTGTTAGACTGTACTCTAATTCATATCGATAAGGACTTTAATAACATGCATTATGGGTCTTGCTATTTTTATTCAAATCCATAGCCCTTACTACAAATTTGAGAAAACTTATAGTTTTCCTAGTGGATCAATATCCAATATCACCAAGAATGACGTTAGGTTTGGCCAACAAGCCACCTTAGGTCAATTAGTAGGTATTATTCATACCAATTGCATTCAATTATGCAACTATCGACTTAAGCTATCAACTGTTGTTTTAGCATACTCATTAGGTTATCAACTCTTGATTCGTATACATCCCATGTATATAACCCAACTTTGCCTTTATCCACATTGACCTTGGGTTTGCCCAACAAATCAACACTTCCAGTTAGGACCAACCCATTAATCTAGAAATCTAATTTCCATAGTTTGAACATATTCGTGTAGAGCGGACTTGAGTTTGCCCAATAACCCAACTCTAAAAGAACTCTAGTTCTTGCCACATTAATGGAAGGCGTAAGTCTTAATATTTTGGATGAGGGATTTGTTCTTTAGTCTCATCAATACTTGGATGATATTGTATATATATACATATATATATACATATTATGTACAACTCAATTAAATTGAGACTATGTGCATAACCACCCTTAAAATGAATCTAATGCATGTATCACACAAACAAAGTTTAATTTAGGTTGTGACTTAACTATGCATCTAAAGTTCGTGATTCGATTCAACTCTTAAACTAAATTGGGTACTAGTGTTAGTCTCAGCTAATCCAAATTATGAATGTGATTCGATTAGGAAACCTAAAATATCAATTGTTTTGATGTCCAAAATAAACATTTTAACTATAGTACATATGTCTTTTTCTAGTCACACTAGAAATGCAACGCTCTACTTTGATTAATTCTAAATTAATCCCTAGAGTTTCCAAAATTTTCAAACATCAATTAGTCATCTATAATATCCCTAGGTAATCTCAAATTTATCTAGACAAGTTTAACACAAGCCAAAAATATCTTGATGGCAAAAATCATCAAGATAAATAAGTTAACCTATTAGATACTAAAAAGACCGATTTGATGTCTAAAAAATTTTTGGATCCCTAATTTCAAGCACATACACTTAGCATGCTACTAGCATCAAAATAATACATTTCTTATCTCATCAAAACTTTATTAAGGTCTTATAAACGAAACACATATCCCATAAGTCATTAAACAAGTCAAACTCCATTAGCTTTCAAAAAGCTGACCAATGCTGACTTTGACTTGACTTATTAATTGAATCAAATTCAATTAATTCTAGAAAAATTTCAGAGTCTTATACACATTCTAAATGTGCCAAATAAAAAATCCTAGAAACTAATTCCTAGGAATTATTTATTTCGTGGAATCAGCTAGTATATGGCTATGACACTTATCATATTACTTCTAACACTGGTCATACTTTACGTCATGCATGCATAAGATAATCACTTTAATAACAAGTGTCATGATCTCATACACGTGGCAACATCTTATCTTGCATTTCCACATAGAAAATTCATAAAAACAATTTTTATAAAAATTAATATAGAATTTACAAGCATGCATTTTCATTAAATTTCCAGAATTTCCCATAACTTCATACATGCATTAGGCTGAAACTAAATTCTTAATAAAATAGCAAATGGCATTCAATTGCAATTTCCTTTGACAAAAACATAATATAACACCTTATAAACATTTATGTGAAAGAAAATTACAACAAAAATTCTTGAATTATTATGAAAATTTTTAAAATCAGCAAATGCATTTAGTTTTCCAGAAATGTCGAGAAACTAGCATACGAACATACCGGATATAAATTAAAACAAAATAAAAAATGGCATTCAATTGCAATTTCCTTTGGAAAAACATAATATAACACTTTATAAAAATTTCTGTGAAAGAAAATCAGAAAAAAAAAAATTTTTCTACAATTTATAGAAATTTTTACAAATCAATATACATGTCAGTCATAACCTAGCAAACAATTTGCACATGTACAATACATCATCTAATACATGCATAAACTACTCTGATACCATTGTTAAGGAGTCATGGATTCAAGCATTACATGCACAACAAGGCAGCAGAAGTGTTGGAATCTAAATTCCTACCCATAACATCCCCAAAATTCCAGAATTTTCAATGCATGCATATATAGATTATAAGAACAAGAAATTTAAGCACTTGTACCTTTGATAATGCTCCTCCTTTCTTTAATCTTCTCCTTGTTTAGGTTGTAGCAAACACCAAAAACCTTCCTTGATCACTCAAGAACACACAAGGATGAAGAAGAAGTAGTATGTAAGGGCGGTTAGAGCACCATACTAGATGAGTTCAAGTAGGTGCTCAAATGGAGAGATCGATCAAGATTACGTTGCATGCAATTAGGTTCATGCAATAATTGCATAAAATGCATGAACAAGACTCAAGACCACTTCTCTCAAACTCCAGAACACTTCTTAACCCCTTATCCTCTCACTTAAGTATGTATTAACTTGTTAGTCCTTATGTATATAAGTGAAGAACTTACTTATGTATCATCTGTCAAGCCTTTGGATACGATCGTGGCTTACTTCACTGACAGCCATGCACACTTTATTTCTTATCCGATCTTTTATATGTGTGACCCTTATGTTCCTGGTTATATTAGGCACTTGAATTAAATCTTAATCCAAGTACATCGTGAATGGTTTCATGCCACTTGAATTAACTCTTAATTCAAGCAAATCATGAAGGGTTTCATGATGCCAATTTACCAAAATATAAGTGGATTAACAAATGAATTCTTCGAATTATCTTGTTGGGCCCCGAACCTTTCTTGGAAGTGAGGACTATTAAATGAGAAGTAGTTCATGATTATTCATGTATAAAGAAAGGAGAATTCATTACTTTGAGATGAAAAGAAAAATATGGTTTAGATATAAGATGGATTTTATGTGATATGTTGAAGTTAAAAAGCAGGAAATTTTAAGTGAAAGTATGCTTCGGTGTTTTAGCCATAACTTGATCCCTAGTTATCCAAATGAAATGATTCTTAATTTGGATTAAACTAGAGAAATAGGGCTACAATTTTTATGAAGAAATCGAGTTTCAATTTTGTCCTTAAGAATGTCAATTTTTCGATGGAAATAACGTGCTGAAAAATGATTTAGCAAAATGACAGTCCTAAATGTATTGAGCATACCTTTTGATGTAGTGCTCCAAATTAAATGATTTTAGTGTCATTAGAAATATAAGACATTAAGGAATAATTCTCTAGAAGGAAGTTTTAGCAAATTCCTTCATTTTGATGTGAGAAAAATTATCCGAAAGTAAGCATGACTTAAAGTAAAGTTCAGGGGCATATTGGGAAGTCCACCTAAGGACTTAAGGTTTTAGCCTTACATGAGGGGTATTATGGTCCTTTAGCAATCATTTAATGACTTGTCACTATAAAAGAGAGGAGTTGTCATTTTTATAAGGG
>JANZLD010000006.1:58166797-58178504 GCA_026413575.1 Erythroxylum carthagenense
TTGACTTCTGCGTCTGCTTTTCAATTCGTCTGTGTCTGTGACTACTTTGCGTCTGTGTGTGTGCGTCTGTTTAGCTTATGCATCTGCGTCTGCTTTGCTTTGCGTCTGCGTCTGCTTTGTTTTTCTTCGTCTGTTTTGCTACGTCTGCTTTTCTAACTACTTTTATTTTGTGTCTTTTTGTTATACATCAAAATGATTCTTAAGTAAAGTCATTTTGACTTAACAATATTGAATCATCATCTACTCATGGTAAGTCCGATCGAACATAGAATTATTTTTCTTCTTCTCAAGCATCTGATGGATATATCCAATATAACTGTATGTTTTGTGGTAAAATATTTAAAGGGGGAGGATTTTATAGAATGAAAGAACATCTTGTTGATGTTAAGGGTAATATTGCTTCTTTAAAAAAAAGTATCACTTAATGTACGTGATGTGATTGGAAAATACTTGCAGCAACAAGTTAAAAAAAAAGAAAATAAAGAGGCTCATGATATTTCTTTTGGAGATGATGAAGCACTACAAGTATTAGATTAAAGAAAAAAGAAAAGCTACTATTAACATAAATTCTTATCTTTCTCCAAGAACTACTCTGGTTCTCAAACTAGTCTAAAAAGTTTTATGATTGATAAGGATGTTGTTTTGTGATGTAAAAGAGCACGGGCTAGATGGTTCTATTATTCATGTATTCCTTTAAATGCTTTAAATTCACTATATTTTCAAGAAGCAATAGATGTTACAACAACAATAGGTCCGGGATTTAAGGTACCATCTTATTATGAACTAAGTATGCCTTTGCTTCAAGATTTAAAAAAGGAATGTCAGTTAATTATGGATACATATAAATTTAGTTGGGAATCAACAGGAGGCACTATTATGGCAGATGGGTGAACTAATCAAAGACAAAGAACCATGATTAATTTCTTAGTTTACTGTAATATTGGAACAACTTTTATCAAGTCTATTGATGCTTCTAACATGGTAAAAAGTGTTAATGCTTTATCTAAATATTTCTCTAAAACTGTCGAGTGGGTTGGACCAAAGAATGCTGGGCATTTTGTTACAGAAAATGAAGCTAATTATGTATTAGTTGGGTACTTATTACAATCAAAGTACAGGCATATTTATTAGTTTCCATATGCTACTCATTGTATAAATCTAATTTAAAAAGATATTGGTGGCATGGACCATATTTCTACTCTTGCTTTATGCGCATCTAAGATCACAATTTTTGTGTACAATGCATCTAAGATCACAATTTTTGTGTACAATCATATCATGTTTTTGTCTTGCTTAAGAAAGCAAGAAGATTGGGTTGAGATCATGCGTCCCACTGCTACCTCATTTACAACTACATTTATTACTTTGAAAAGTGTTTATGAACATAAGTAACTACTTCAAAATTTAGGGACAAGTAAACATTTTTCAAGTTATAAATTATCAAAGAGTGAAAAGGGAAAAGAAGATTGTGCTATTATTCTAGATAATAAATTTTGGGATGCTTGCTTGATCATTGTGAAGATTGTGACTCCACTTATAAGGTTGTTGAGGATTATCGACTCAGATGAGAAGCCATCTTTAGGGTACATATATGATGGTAAGCTCATAAAACAATTACAAGTATGTTTAAAGGGAAGGAAAAATTGTACAAGCCTTATATAGATATTGTTGACTAACGATGGGACAAACATCTTACTCAAAGGATCCATTTAACAACTTATTTTCTCAATCCTTATTGCTTATATAATAGAGACGCATGTTCGTTAATATTATGGGCAGTCTGTTTAAAGTGATTGAATGCAAAGTTATTTTCTCTATTGATGAGCAATCAAAAAAATAAATGAAATTAAATTATATTGTGAAGGTTTAGAAAGTTTTATTAGATCATTAGCAAAGAGAGAACTTGTGATGAAAAAAATGGAGCTAGGTAAGTTTTATGCTTTTAATTCATTTTTTTACTTATTAATAATATATATTTTTATTTATCATAGCCATTAATTTAAAATATAGATGAATGATGGAGATTATTCAGTGATAGTGCTCCAACATTGAGAAAAATCACTATTAGGTTACTCAGTTAAACAACCTCAACATCAGGTTGTGAACGTAATTGGAGCGTTTTTTAACGTATTCATACAAAGAAACTAAATCAATTGTAACATCAAAAACTTAATGACCTTGTTTATGTTACTTATAATCTGAGAATGAAGAACATGTATTTTATAGTTTTGTTTTTATTCCATTAATTATTTTATTATTGACTTTATAATTTCTCTATTATGTTTTCAGAGCATTTAGTAAGAAGAGAACGTATGATCTGGTTGATATTGATTTTATTGAACATACTAATTTTTGGTTCAAAGAAGAAGAGTCATCCCCTGATCTTGATTATAATGAACTTGAAAAGGTGATTTATGGAGAAAATGCATTTGTCACAATGAATGAATTAAGAACATCTATTGATGATCAGTTCATAGCTTATTTTGATCATATTTTAGTTAAAAGTATAATGTATTACCAGTTTACAATTGAGAATAATTTTATGCATTACTAATCTGTAATTTATTTAAATGCAGTATAAGAAGTTAATGCAAATACTTTGAACGAAAGCGTAGTTCATGAGTCTTTAAATAATGTTGGTGAATTTGAAGCTTTTGACGATGATGAGACACAACCTCATTTAAGAATACAGTTTTGATTTTTATTGTTATTTTAATGTTTATATTAGACTCATATTTATTTATTATTAGTCCGTCCATTATATAATACTAGACATTGGCGTATTTTTTATTTCAATAAAATATTTTATTTTTACTTATTCTTATAAAATTTACTTTTTATTTATTATATACTGGTTTTATAATGGTTCACTACTAGTTAAACCTTTAAACCTTAAACCTTTCCTTTGATTGCTTCGATATATGGTCCAGTTTTTGAAACATTGGAAATTACAGTTTCCTTCATTACATATACATTCATCTTTAACTAAAAAGATAATTCCAAAAGTGCATTTACTTCTAACGGTTGGCCTTGGTCCTTACAGATAATCCCTATGCCGCATAGATTAACACGTTAAGCTTGAAAGATTAGTGGGGAAATACTTAGTTTGAATGATCACTCACAACAGTCATCCACCATGCATACATACATTTATAAATATCATAAACTCATATAAATATTAATGGCATAATTAATCAAGGTACATAATGCAAATATGTTTCAATATATTATTCATATACCGTAAATTCATATTTATAAGCCGAATATTGATATTTAATGCTCATCAATATAAATTATTCATATTGTCATTTTGTATCTCTTATTTATAATTATTTAATTTACTTTCTTTTTTAAGCCTGCATATTCCGGTGGGTGTGGATAACGGGAGCTATAAATATTTAAAGATATCAAACTATAGATACCTGAAGGCATCAAGCTATAAAGACATTATAGTCTCGAAATGAAGACACCGTTGCTATCAAATTATAGCAGTTGTACTGCAACCCTATAGACATACCTATCTATCTATCACCAAGACAATAAAGCAAGCACTGTAATATTTTTCTTTAATTATTTTCTAATTTCATAATTAATATATTGACAAAGCATATGATATTCATTTGAAATCATAAAATCTATATGTAAGTTCATACATGCGAGTCATAACTTACCACCATTAGAATAGTATACAAATCATATATACTCGTATGATTTATTTCGTGTATGTTTTGTTTAGTCATGTTTCTCAAAGTACATTTATATAATTCTAGTTTATAAATTCCTTAAATCTTCTAAATATAAAACATGTTAAATTATACTTAATTATATTCATAAAATTAGTATGTAAACTTGTATAGTCATACTATACACATATAAGCAATAACTATGCATATAAATCATCTATATACATGTAAATTTCCTTTAGCATGCATTTTGTTCAATCTTAAAATTGCAATGTTTAATCACCCAATTCACATATCGTAAGTCATATTTCATTTATTTCTAGGTGTTTGCAAAGTTTCATAAACATCCAAAAAGGTTCAGATATTATTTAATAAAAATCAAATGAGAAGAACTCAAAATAGTGCAATTTAGGTTAGGCACATGTTGGGGAATCAATGGGCAAACAAATCAATCCAGAAGCAAATCACACGACAGCGAGGATTTCTTGCCCGTCGTGTTCCCTACCTAGAATTTATACCTTTACTTGTTTCGTGATTTTCATATAACAGATGTTTAAATTAGGCTTTGAGGTCTTCTATAAATTTGTTCCCCTGGACTTATAGTTTCCACATAATCAAAAAATTAGGCTATTTGGATTTATAAATCTGAGATAGACATCAAAAATCATAAACTGCTCCAAAACAGGGGCAACATCAGGTTACCATTTCAATCTCAATTTACAATGTCATAAAGCCAAAATTAGGTTCAAGTCTCTTCTAGAGATTTTTATTAATATGTCTTAATTTTTATCTACATTTGGAATCACCTAATTTGGAGGTCTTTAGGCCGAGTTATGGCCAAAACAATGGGACTAGTTCAAAAAAAACCTAAGACAGAATTTTACTAAACTTTACTCTCTTGTCATAATCAACTAATTCCATGCAAAGTAACACCAAGACATCATTCCAACAACCAATCCATGTCCAAATTAATCTTTGTACACATTCAAACATGCACAAATAGAAATTACACTAAGTGTAGTCCCAATCCTTGAAATTGGTCAACTAGCTCTTCTGGTTTTTTTTCCTTCTCTTCCCCTTTAGCTTTGCTTGATTCACTAGTTAGAAATACCACAAATACATTTCTCAATCCCAATTCCAACCTTATAATTCTAGCTCTTCACGAGCAAACTAAGAAAAGATAAAGATGAGGAGAAAAATCGCTAATTCTTACCTTGCTTTTCACATGGAATTAGTTTGATTCCTTATACATGCAAAATGATGTGATTAAAAATATAAAATGGAGAGAGAAATGCAAAATTTGGAATTTAAACCCCAAACGCACCGTCCCTCTCTCTCCTCTTTTATATATCCATTTAATCAAATTTCTAAACTTACACACATGCTTCAATCCTATTGGCATGTGTTAACTTTAGGAAAATTTCACATTTAGTCCTTCGTCTTCCTTTCACATTGGCATATAATATCATCAATTGATTTTATTCTAATCCATATTTTACATATAATTAGGCATGTCCACACTGAAATAAAAATTACCAATTTACCCTTGTTTTTTAAATTAATTACCATTATGTCTCTTACTATGCTTAGATGCATATAATTCTTTATATTCACTTCTTAATACACCCTAGACTTGCTATAATGCTTTTACAGCATATTTTAGGGTCTTACAGTGTCTGGGATATGAATCCCCCTAAGAATCTTTTGATATTATTAACCTTTTATCATGTAATTATATTATTGATTATTGGACCGTGAAAATTCCACTTTTATGTTAATAACTCTCTCGAGACTATTAACAACTAATCCATCTGTTGATTAACAGAAATCTTTCGAGTTAAAACCCCAGGATTCTATATTGATTTATGAATTCAACTTTTAGGTTTGACCCTAATCTAGAGGATTTATATCTGCCTATATTTAGGTTTGCATGCAACTCCTTCCAATTATGATAGATCTATTCATACAAGAGGATTTCTCAATCTCTATCGCATGAAATCAAATCATGCATTAATATTTCAAATATATTAGAACAAGAATAAAACACATAATTAAATCATAATAATCAATCAATATAATTTTTTTAAATGAAAGATTAAAATATATTGTTATTGCAATCTATGGTTTATCACACCTAGACACTAAAAGCGTTTAGTTACTAATCATAGAGAATGAAATCAAAGATAAACATGAAGAAAAACTGATAGAAAACAAAGGAATCATAATTTTAAATCTCCCTTTTTCTCCGATTGAATGTTCTTACAAGTTTGAGGTTTGATGTTGTAATCTACCGGATCTCTTGACGTATTCTTCATGTTTTCCATGTCTCTTAATCAAAATCATCACCTCTCTAAATGTCTTATTTCTCAAATCTGCTGCAAAATTCAACTCTTTTGTATTGCCTCTGCTCATGTCCTTTTATAATAAATTTTAAGGTTTTTAGGATATACACGATCGTGTATATTAAAAAATACCTAAATTTGTGATTTCATATGGGCACAAAAACTTACACGGGTAACATACACGGTCGTGTATCTCGATATACATGGGCGTGTAACACCACACAACCAAAACTAAATTTCTTCAATCTTGTGTAGATCCTTAGTTGCTTCAAATCTTCGTCTTATGACATGGTTATATTGAAATTCTTCTCATTTATGTCCATGAAGGTAATTATAATCTTTAAGTGCATTTGGAGTGAATTAAATACCAAATATATGAAAAAAAAACTATAAAATATCAAGAAAATTACATCAAGTATGGATGTATAATTATACTCAAATACGCATTTATCAGTTAACATTAGAGAAAGGCCATAATTGAAAGAGTTACAAGTTTTAAAGGAGAATTATATATGCAAAGTTATATATCATCCACTTGGAAAACATACAGTTAGCTGTAAATAGGCATATAAGACAACATTAAATTTAGATGGGCTAGTACAAAAATTCAAAAGTCAACTTATAGCAAAAGGAATCAGTCAAAAACTTGGTTTTTATTATTATGAAACCTTTAGTCCTGTGGTTAAGCAAACCACTATGCGATTATTTTTCACTTTGGCCCAAATATAATTGGAAACTTCAATAGTTTGAAATTAACAATGCATTCTTAAATGGTGATTTACATGAAAGTGTATACATAAATCTACCTTACGGTCATAAAGTAAATGGGGAGAAGCTTGGAAACACTGGTCATCAAGTATATAGACTTAAGAAGTCACTTTATGGGCTCAAGTGGGCTCCTAGACAATAAAACTCTAAGTTCACTAAAGCGTTGCTTGAGTTTGGCTTTTCTCAATCATGGTCAGACTATTCCTTATTCTTAAGGATTCTAATTATGATGGTTTGGTCTCATTATTGGTTTATGTAAATGACAAGTTGGATGCAAAACATAAGTGAGAACTGATAGAAAAAACAATTTTCTAAGTGCAACATTTAAGCTTAAAAATTTAGGACAACTAAAGGATTTTTTGGAATTGAAATTGCGAGATCAGCTAGAGGAGTAACACTATGTTAGAAGAAGTATGCACTGGATCTTGTAGAACGATGTGGCTTGTTGGGTGCAAAACCAAGTGCAATTTTGATGGAACCAAAATATGGCCTTAGACAAATGAAAGAGTATTTCCTGGATGATGTAACATCTTATAGAATACTTATGGGAAAGCTCATATATCTCGCATCTACGAGACTTGATCTCAACTATTCAATACATATATATTATCACAGTTCATGAGTAAGACTTCTAAGGAACATTGACAAGCAACTTTGAAAATGGTCAGATATTTGAAGAGTACACTCGGCAGGATATTATGTTGAAGGCAGATGAAAGTACATAGTAAATGTTATACTGATGGTGAATGCTATACTGACAATGAAAAGGCACATGTCCAGATCTTAAAAGATCTATATCTGGATTTTGTGTTTTATATGGAAGAGCTGTGATCAACTGGAGGGCTAAAAAGCAATCAATAGTGGCTCTAAGTTTAACCGAAGTTGAGTATATAGCCTTGTCTCTTGTTTATTGTGACATTCATTGGATAAGATATTTGTTTGAAGATTTTAGGCTGAAAAATTAAGGTGAAATTATAATGTACTGTGACAATCAATATACTCTTTGAATTCACAAGAATCTTTTAGATCATGAAAGGACAAAACATTTTATAATGGAAAAGGTTGAAAAAGGGATCGTAAAAGTAGTGCATATACCAACCAAGCTTCAAGTTGTAGATGTCTACACAAAGGCACTCAGATCAACTTAATTTAAGTTTCTAAGCACCAAGATGAATATGATCAACATTCATGTTCATCTGCTAATAGATACAAGGGAAGAAAATTAAGCTATTGTGAAGATAGTTAGATGAACTGTACATAGCTAAATGAAGTAGCTAGAGTGATTAGCTTAGCAAGCTGGTGTATTATAACTACCTACTTTTCTGCATATAAACTGATTCTTTGTGAATAAATGTGACCTTTACATATTTTACACTTAATCCTTATTCCTCTTACCATATTTTCTCTCTCTCGTGTTCTTGAAGATCAATAACTACCAAGTTCTTTTCTTTATTTAAATTATATATTAATCATGATTATTTCATGTAAATGTTACATTGCATGTTGTAGTTTTTTCTAAATCGTAGACTTTAAAGCCCGCAAATGGCTTACAAGTTTGAAGGTACTTTGGAATTTGGGTTGTCTAATTTAGATTTTTTGCAGTAGACTCTTAAAGCTACCTGTCAAAAATATATGTATCTTTAAAATATTTTGACTTAAAACCTTTATGAACAGATATGTGTAGATGGTATACTTGCTTGCATTTTACTGTATATATATAATTTGACGTAATATTAATGTTTGAAATCTTGTTTGCCCGGTTGCAAATGAGATGTTGATATTTGTCTATTCAAACGCTTTCCTAATTATCAACTTGTTAATTATGATGGCCCTTGACTCTCTATTCTTTGATTTATTTTAAGTTTTAGAAGGAAAATTGAAATTGGGAACAAATTTCCATTTGGGTTGGAAAACAATTGCATGCGATTATTTTGAAAAGATTTTAAAACTAAAGCAATTTTTGTTGTAAGACAACCCATGGTGCCATGTTATAACGAAGGCATGGTAATTTATTTCGGATTCGAAATCTTCAAAGTTGCAATTTGTACTATCAATTTAATAATTAGAAATTCATCGAGAATAAATATATATAAGATATACAAAATCATAATGGCAATTATTTGTATCTGACAAACCAAACAGTTAGCCATTACACTGTCCAATTGCATGATAACATTGAAGCAAGCAGTTGTTAGGAATACGCACAGGGGATAAATAATCTTGTAGAATTGAAGGTTGGGCCTACTTTCAAAACAAATGTAAGAAGATAGTATTGGGTCTAAATATGGGCCTCTTTTATCAAAAAGGGAGTTGATTAGAATAGAATTTAATCAATCACTGAAGTTAAAAAAAAAAAAAAAAACTTGTCATTACATAAACAATATTGTTTAAGATCTAAAATATTTGGGGAACAATAAAAGGTGATGCAATAATTAAGAAAGAAAGAAGAGCCGCTAGATGTAAACTTATGTGGGCATATTTCATTTTGAAGGATTAATTCTTATTTTATATATGAATAAAGCATTTTATTTTTAAACTTCAAAGAGTTTATCATTCATATGTAGTTAAATAATTTTATGTTCAATAGAATATTTTAAGGTATAATTAATATTAATTTAAAGATTCAGATGTATAATTCAGACAATTAAAGATTGGTTAGAAGATTTTTAATTATACAACAAGAAATCAATTCAAATTTATGAATTTTTAATCACAATAGCAGCAAAACTTGTGGATCATCATATGTTGGATGTGACAGAGACAATTGAAATATCATAACATTAAGGAAATATCATAACAAAGTAACGTGAAAACTGTACAGCTTGGGCTGTGAGTCATGATATGTTCCTCATCAAACAGTCATTAAAAAAAAAAAAAAAATCTCAAAGATTACCTTCGCTTAATCTAATCTGCTGAAAGCATAAAAGCTAATCTATTGTTCACGGAGAATGCCGAGTCTGGAACGACGTGAGACTGAATTGAAACCACCAAAAACAAAAAAGAGAGATAAGTCGTTTAGCATAAGAACTTAATAATTTGAACTAAAATTCTGCAAATTAAACAAGATTACCATTTTTGTGGAGCATTCCAGGTCGGAGGACGCACAGGCACAGGTACAGGTACGGACGTAAATTTTTTCCAGTCCTGGAGTATAATCTTGAGATCATTGATTTTGTTCTCCAAACCCACACAACAATTTGCATGCATTGTACAAACCAAGTTGAAGTCTCTGCTAGGTTCACAAAACCCACCAAAGAAAGCTGTATCCAGAAATCTCATCTGCAATCCGATCCTATCAATGAAGGAGTGGTATTTGATCTTGTTTAGAACATCTTGATCGTGCTTTCCTGGATAAAGCCTTCTAGCTTCGTACCAGAACTTATAAAACTTAATAGTTCTAGGGTTGGATTTAACGTAGGTAAAACCTCCATTGGGTCTGTTATTCTTGTCATATGAATTGCCTTTGTAGGAGTCGCATGCTATTTGAAAATCAGCATCTTCATGGAATCTCGGAAAAGGGTCTCGAAACCACAGAATATCTGCATCCTAAAATTAATATGCATTGCCACATTAATATTCCAATTGCTGCAATCTCTAATACCTACTTACCAGTACTTCAAGTTTCTGTAAATCTAAATGAAGAGAGAGAGAGAGAGAGAGAGAGAGAGACAAATGAGAAAAAAAAAAAAAAAAAACAAGGGGTTTACCGTGAATACGAAGTTGTATCCGATCTCAAGGACATAAGATAGAAGGTCAATTCTTCTCCACATCATTTCCAAGTATTCGGAAGTCATAAAAAAGGCCTCAGTTGAAAAATTAAACCCTTGGGTTTTGAGGAAGTAACAATGGAAATCTATACCTATGCTTAAGCAACGGTTGTGTGCCTCTTGGTCCATGGATATGATGACCAAATGATTCAAAAGTCTGCTTGTCTGGTTTCCAATTCTATAGCTCTCCAAGAACAGGTCCACTATAGATCCTGGTCGTGACCATGCTTGATTTGAGGTAGTTAAGATGACGGTTTTATCATCCATTGACGCATTTGCCAATATTGCATCCAAACCTTCATAGGTGTAACTCTGAAATCACAAAGTCGAGTTTGTTCATAAAATGGACTATCTTTGCTACATAAAATCAGAGGTTTCACGTTTATTCCAACTAAAAAAGGGATTCCCAAAACGATGCTCAAAAAATAAGTAATTTTAGCTGCATGAATGTCTCTTTTATCCTGCTTAGAGACGCAATGAGAACCTAAGAATTAAGAGAACAAGACAACTTTCAAAAAAATTCAACAAAATAAAGTTTGTAGCTTTCATAAGAAGGAAGAAAGACCATAAATAAATAGAATGACAAAAGCTCATGCCGAAAACATAAACCATTGTTTGGCTTACAAAGAGAGATTTATTTCCATATTATTTTTGTTTGGGTTACTTTTGTTGAACCCTTATATTAAGGGCGAACACAAATCACCCAACCAAATTAATAGTATTTTAAAATAAATAATAGTTTGAATTAAAAAATTTTAAAAACTAAATATTTTATCCAATTTCTAATTTTAATCTTACTCAAACAAAGCACATATATCATCAAGTTCACTTTATATTGATTCTAAATATTATCTAATTTTTTTCAAATAATTTGCTTTTCCTAAAAGTAATTCTAATATTAAGGATACTATTGGTCAAGAGAATAGTATCTTTTAAATAATTCACTTAATTTCTCTCTTTTTCTTCTATTAATTTTTGTTTAGTTTTGTTTTATTTTAATAAAATTAGAGAAATTTATGCATAATATACTTATTTCCTAAACTTTTTTTTTTTATTTTTGATATTTTTGAATTTCTTGCCTCAAAATATTGAGGTTTAAATTATATGCTTTCTAATATTATGATCATATACTTTTATTTATTGTTTT
>JANZLD010000006.1:58328559-58340601 GCA_026413575.1 Erythroxylum carthagenense
ACGTCCAAATTCTCGATCAATTCATAACTTTGTTGTGCAAATTCTCAGTCAAATCATAATAAATATAATGTTGAAATTCATCAACAAATTGTTTAGCATCATATTTATTATGAATAAAAATAAATTTTAAATTTAAATTTAAATATGAATAAAATTACTTATTATACATATTTGATATATTATTTAAAAAATTAATACTTTAATATTTAGCATTAAATATTAAAAATGATAATAAAAACCCTTTCTCATATTTAGTCATTGCATAATTTATTTTGCACATAATTAAAATAAATCATTAATAAAAATTTTCAATAATTTATAAGATAATTTTTAAATAATTATAAATAAATTTTATAATAAGAATAAAAGTATCGATAAAATAATAAATAATTATTAAAAATTAATATAAAAGATCATTTTTATAATAATATTGTAATAATATTATTCCCGATTTTTTTTATCTCAACTTATACTCACCCCCTACAAGAATAAAAGTACAAAATTATTTAACATTCATTCCAATTTTGTCTTTCACTATTTTTAATAAAAGATGCATTTTCATTCCCACTTCCTCCCTTGTTAATTACCACACATGGCCTAAATGTTATGACTGATGTTTGAATACGTAAATTGACATCATTCAAATTAAAAGGCCTTCCCCTAGCAGCTATTTCAAAATACAAACCTGCAAAAGCATCGTATCACATCTTGCTATTTCAACAGTAATTCACAGGACACATTAAAGAAAAGTTATATAATAATATTCAATCTCAACCAAGATTAATATTAAAGGTAACACTTTCAGTGCCAACCAAAAGTAGCAACAGCAAGGATCTAATTACCAGCACAAAAGATAAAAGTGTCACATCCAGGATGTGCACAGCAAGGCAAATAAAAGTTTCAAAACGGAACAGGACATCATTGAACCTGATAGGTGCAACCCTAACAGTAAAACATAACCCGCTTAACTTTCTCCTTCAAAGCAGGTAGTGGACGCACAGCAGTTCCAGCACCAGGCCCTCGAGTGCTTCTTGCAGTTCCAGCTCCAGCTCCACCCATGCTGCCACGACCTCCAGCAGTTCCACTAGTCATTGAACCACTGTCCGATGTCTCTGGCTCCATATAGAAACGAGCTCGAAATGCAGCAAGATGTGCATAGTATGCAGGGGGTACTGCAATTATGAAATAAAAACCATTAGACAATGTTGCTCTTACACAACATAACATCAATTATCGGAATTCTCACATTAAAATTATATTAATTTTATTGTATAGAGAGAAAATGCTAACCAATGGAAACGGATCTTGTGCATCTCGCATATCTGCAACATAATAAAAAAGTCAATAATATTAATACCAGAATTTAAAGAGAAAACAAAGACGGAAAAAAGTGATAACTGGCTGCTATGTTATCAGTACTTTTGGTCAAACCACAAATTACCAACAGGGAAAAAAAAAAAAAGAGGAAACTCCTATTCCAACATTGTAAATATGAACATACGTGTAGCAAAGGTTGTTTGTCAAAGATTGCAATCCATCAGCATTAAACTTGTTCTCATCCCATAGAACATGGTAGTGGGCAGGGCGACTCGTTCCCTATTTGTCAAGTTGAAACACTGTTAAAAAGTTTTGATGAAGCTAAGCTTATCTAGCATTGGAAAAAAAACCGTGTTTCTTACCTGTATTCCAGCATGGCTACACAGGTAAAAATCAAATTCAGTCGGATGACAAATTTTCGAGTCCACAACAGTACCTGGAAACGGAATAGTTCATGATATACTGTCACATGTTAAGACTAAATAAAATAAATTAGTGCAACTCATTTCCAGAAAGTTACAACAAAATCAGATACCAGGCAGTATATTCCCACTCCTGTCAACAGATCTCGAGTCCCGGTGATTGTTTGCAAACAACCTTGTGTGATGTCGTTTTTGGACCACAACAAATGTCACTGGCGGTTGATAGTTTGGTTCCAAGGAAGCACATGCCTAAAATTTCAGTGAAGCACAAGGAAAAGCAATAGTAATAAGGAGGTGCATGATACAAGTTTGAATTACATAATTCAAGGAGGAATAGCTGAACTACTAGATCAAGAAAAGTAGTTTAAACCTTGCGGATAGCATCAAGTTCATATAGCAAAACTTGATAGAATTGGCCCTCACTCACTCCATCCCTGGAGAAGCCACACCAAATAATATAACATACAGTAATTTTTTAAAAACAAAGATAGCTTAATATAGCTGTCATGAGAATTATAAATACCTGTAGAATATTATCCTCTCTGGCTTCTGCCCAGTTGCTTTACGGAATGATATAAGAAGTTCCCTGCAAAGAGAGAGAATATCATAAAGCAACTTGGTCCTAAAATTCACAGAAATATAAAGCACAACAATTCTAATCTCTAACATTTCATGTGAGTTGATCGTCATGAACGGCACAAAACACACACACACTTGTTGAGAGAGAAGGGTTAACAGTACTTGATCATTCCACCAGAGACTGTCCCTCTCACAGGATCTTGCCACGTTTTGAACAAATCTTGGATGAGCTCTTGTCGATGTGCTTGTGCACAAACCAAACCAGCATACTTTGTAACCTCTGGCCAATCTTGTGATGCTACAACCTGAGACCGAAAAATATATCCATATTACAGAAAAATGTAAAACAAACACATTTAATCATTCTTAAAATAAAGAATGAAGCATTTGACGACTTACAGCTGCAATGGATGGGCTAGAGTCTTCCCCTGGATGAGGATGAGTAACATCCGCACCAAATATTATAGTAGGTCGATCAGTGACCAAAGGAATACGCCTAGATAATGCATCAACAAGGACTGTATTCCTTCCCCCAACCTTGACATTTATTTTTAAGGCCACATTGGCCAAATATTGCTTGCTCATCTTAAACACATGCTTTGTCAAACAGCATTGTGATACAAGTCCAAGATCTGTCTCACATATCCTTTTCAAGTCACCTGTAATGTAAAACCATTGAAAAAAAGAAAAAAAAATCAAGTTTCAATCAAATACAAATACTTTGTATCTTAAAATACATTTGAAATGTTCACAATTACCATAGAGAGAGCCATTATTATCTGGAAGAATAACAATGAGCAAGTCAAGCTCCTTGCTATGGGGTTGAAGTTTTGTCATTGCATCATGGTATCTTGTTTTCAAAACCCTCTCTACATGCTCAGGTCGTGCAGTAACAGGAGGTAGGACTGGCTGAGGATTAAATTCCTGCAACAAACAAATATTACAATTTAGCAAAGCAAGAAAACAATATAAAACATATCTAACGCCAATACCCTCATCATAAAAGATTACATACCATGCCAGAGATGTAGCACATGTGCGCAAGTTCTGAGCAAAATCCACCCGCCACACTATCTTGAACACTTCGAGAAAAATTTATGCAGATCCAGCTCCTCACAGTCCCACCATTAACCATTTTCTGGAAATTTTGACCAAAGATTATTTCTAAATGACTAGTTCACCAATAAGGCAATGACCAGCAGATATTGCCACCAGCAAATACTAATCTCATATAAAGAGGGAAGTTCCCTCATACATATACACTAAAAGAAACTCTTTGCTTCTTCAATCATATGTATTCTATTAACTCATCATGTTCCTGTTTTCTGATCCCAGGCCTGAAGTCTTATCCTTTATATCCAGCGGATTGCACACTCAAAAATTTTTTAGACGACCAAAATAAAAAATAATTTAACTTAATTAACGTATTGGATTCAGCCTCCATGGAAATTTAAATCATAGAAATAACTAGCATTTTTAAATCAATTTAATTTTTGTTTTCTACAGGTAATAGTAGACTAAAACAACCAACTTAGTTCGTTTATTTGGATAGAGATGTAGTTATAAAGTTACAAATAATATCTCAGCATTAATCCTTAGATTCAATTGTTCAAGTAAACCTATATAAAATTCATCAATTCTAACTCTCAAAAAAATTCATCAATTGCTTCAACTACTGGCCACAATCATCTGTGAATTCCACCATTCCAGAATGTCACAATCATCTGTGCATTCCAGAATGTTAGTTAAAACATACACAAACAGACACAACCCACCTTCAACTAAGCATGTTCAAACCTAGATCAGTTCTGTCCAACTTTGATTATTTAAGGAGACCCACATACAATACTTCTAATTTAATCTACCACTTTCCTACACATATTTTGCTTACAATTGAGATGTTAATTCTTTCCAACCCCTACAAAAATCAGCCTCCATGCATCCAAATAGTTAACAGTTTCCAACAAAAATATAACCTCTACATTTCTCCTTTCAACATCCACTGTTTCATCAGAACGCATATTTGACACTAAATAGATAGACTAACACTTAATTAATACTTTACCATGTTAGCAATCAGAGGGAAAGTATTATGTTGAAAATACTTTACATGATAGATTATGTTGAAAATATATGAATTGTGTTCATTGTAACTTGTGATCTCATAGCAATTTCAAATAAATTGATTAAATTGGAGAACGGAAGAAAATACTTCAAATGCATCATGAGCTTGAGATGAATAAATGCAAAGGGCTTATATAAAATGATTTTCTAACATATCAGGAGGAAGAACCTTATTCATCATGTTCCACTGTCCTACTTGGGGGTGGCAATCCTTCTCCCTACCAGTATCATGATATTTTAACTGCACAAAATCGTATGAATTAAATCAGAAGACAATTGTTTCACAAAGTAGTAAAGAATAGAAAAGAACACTTACCCAGGGGGCTGGAAGAATGCGAGCTTCAACTTGAGCAAGCCTGTCGCTGATTTTAATTCCAAACTCCTTTGCATATGGATCATTCTGATAAGCATTGTGTTGAACAGTCTGACAAGTAAATAAATTAAAATTTCAGTCTATGTTTGAGTTATTTTATCCTTCTAGGTCTTAAGGAGAGAAAACCAGTGCAATACAACAATCAACAAACAGAATTCTTATAACCGCTTAAATGGCAGGTGACTTAAAGTGGTAAATATGAGAAGTACAGCAAGAATCGAGACACAATATCACCAAAAATATAAAAACCAACTACTTGCCAACTAAAATAGGCTGTAGTAATACACTATCGCCCAAAAATCTCAAAGCAACAAGAGGAGGAGAATAAGCTAACATCATACCTTCATAATATCATACTCCCTTTCTTGGGGCCTTTGACAAGTAACCTTCAAAAGAGCAGTAATCTGTCTCTCATTCAATCTCTTAGAGTACCTTTGGCCTTCAACAATCTTGCATACCTGCTTAAAATAACTAATAAGCAGGAATGTTCAAACATCACATACAGATTGGAAATTTTTCATGTACGTTACCTCCATAGGCAAGTAGTTTGGTCTCTGTTGATTTCCAACTTGTAGACATGGCCACTGGGCATGTTGAATAACAAACCCATAAGTCTCATAAAAGTACTCCACCACTGATTTCATTGTTCCCCTGTCATCCACAGGAAAACTAACAAAAACAAAGTTCCAACTCAGAGAGACCAAATCATACGAAAGAATTCAATCATAGACAAGCATCATATGCTTGCAAGTTACAGAGAGATATTACTCACGTCAACTCGCGTGTTGTTTGAGACGTTAATCCAGATATGCGATATTTCCGTCGCATATTTCCCCTATGTGTTACCTCAACTTTGACACCCCTAAGAGCCTTCTTGATCTATCAAGAAGGAATGATGCTCAAATATCATTACTCTAAAAAGATTATATCACAAGGACTTTATGCAAATCTTGCAGTTTAGCAGCTGTAGAATGTGCAAGCAATAACATTAATTACCATAAAAATCAATAGGTTACCTTTACACGATCGGCATCAGATAATGGTCGAGATGATACATCTCGAGGCAATAATTGGTTTACAAATTCAATAACGGGCAAGGGTTCAATGAAAGCAGTAGATGACATATCTGCATCATAAACATCGCATTATGGCTACATAAGCATTAGAATACATCAGAATCTATAATAAAAAGCCTATGTGCAAGTCACAAACAAAAAGATATAGCTATATGAATGCAAAAAGAGGGGCAAATTTTTACCAATATTGAGTGACAATCCCATTTGTGTAGGACGAATACTCTGGTAGAAGCCTCGCCAGCTCTCCAAACCCTCACCAAGAGTCTGTCTTCTACCCAGATCAGGAGAATAAAAAGATCTACCAACTGGACAGTACCTACACTCAATTCCCAATCTAAGTCAGCTAAACAAGGGCACAGTTTACGAAATAAAACATAGGACTACAATAGTACCGTGTTGTTGGCAATTCTCGCAGAACAATGTCCAGAACTTGAAGTGCTTCCTGAGGTGCATCAGCTTGTTTTCCTTGCAAAAAGAGCCCTAGATGGTGAAGGTCTGCCCGCGCAGCCAACTTTATCACAACTCTAAATTCCCGAGGACGCCTACATCCAGAAAAAATAAAAAAATCAAAACCATGTCAGAGAAATCAACATGTACACTGTAACCCAAGAATTTGCAAACAAGTAAAAGCAAAAACTGAACAAGAACCTTTGTGCGCCTGATCCATCATCCTCATCAATAAGTGTAATTTTGAATTCCTTAGACATAAATGGAAGGGGCCCAGCAGTATACAAACTCTTTCTACCATCATATGCTGGAAGGCGCTTTCCAAGATGTGATTCCCTGTACAATCTAACCAATTGCTCCATGACCGCTCGATTGACACCGCGGGAAGTCACTTCTGGAGTAATGGTAACCTAGTTGCATAAAAAAATAAAAATGATTAATGCCCATAAACATAATCCAAGTAAATAAACAAGCATTCCTGAAATCATCTGACAAGACTCACATCATACTGATGCAAATCCTTGTCGGGCAATTCAGCAAAGAAATGATTGGCTTTGACAATGCACTTAATGCCATTAGTTCCCTTGCCAGGTCGCAGAGGAAATCGCATGGATTTTGTTGATGGTGGTGGTGGAGCAGTTTGGCTCGAAGAAGCCTCTTCTTGGATGGATAGCTGCTGCATCTGCTGTGACAATTGTGGTGGCGCTGACACAGGTTGAGGAGTCACCCCTGCTTGATATGTAGGTGCAGTAGTTGCTTGGTGCAGCTCGGGGACAGGCGGTCTAGACGGCCCTCCATAAGGAGGTCCTCCTCCACGCTGTGGTCGTTGCATTCCTCTTCCTCTGCCTTGATATTCCGGAGTATGATGCTGCTGTGGCATCCCACCACGACCTCCTCGTCCAGCTCCACGACCCCTTCCACCACCAGCACCTTGCCCCTGCGGTTGAGACTCTTCGGGCTCAGACCTCTCACCCGAACCTGAAGGAATGTCACTTCTTCTCTTCCTCACCATAATGGTATCTACTTTACATGGACAAACAACGCCAGTTAAGAACACCCCACAAAGAGTACAGAAAATAAGTCCAAGCTCAGTTACTGATGCCCAGAATAAAAGAACATATCTACTTTACATGGACAAACAACGCCAGTTAAGAACACCCCACAAAGAGTACAGAAAATAAGTCCAAGCTCAGTTACTGATGCCCAGAATAAAAGAACATATATAAGAACCGAATACAATCAAGGAAGTCCAAAACAACTAAAAAACCCTAATTTCTCAACTTTTAGCAGTTAAAATGCTTCCCAGAAACAAGTTTTTACGGAGTACAAAAATAGACCGGAAAAAGTACAGAAAAGAATAACCTACCAAAAAACGCTAAACAAGCAACATCATTGTTTTCCAGAGACGGAAGATATTAAACACATTACACCCGACAATAATATGTTGCATTAAACACACACTAAACCTGACATTAATAAGTCAACTCCACAAAGCAGATACAACAAAACACACAAATAATAACACAATGAAAAGGGACGAACTACCTCAAAAGCTAAAAACTATAACGAGAGAAAGAAAACCCAACCGGGAGGACCACCACGGTGGTTAAAAAAGGGTTATCTCACACAGCAATAAAAAAAATTTCAAGAAATAATCGCCTAATCGTTATCAGAATCATCATCAGACGCTAACCGTAAGATCTACCGATCTGTAACCAGAAAAAAGAGGTACTCACTTTTCCTAAGAAACCCTAAAAATGCTAAAAACAAAAACACTGGCAGATTAAACTAACAGATCTGAGAAAACCATGTGTGTCAAACTGAAGTAGATCGAAACGCATACAAGAGCCAAAGAAGAATAGAATATGCCATAAACGCTTAACAAAGCACAATCGAAAACCGCTTACCTTGAATCAAAGTAAAAGGAAAACAAAGAGAAAGGGAAAAACTGGGTAGGTAATGAGCGCCCGCTTACCACACTAGTGCTCTTTTTTGAGAAAGAGAGTGTGTGACCAAGGAAGGAAGGGTAAGGGACTAAGAGAACGCAATAAAAAGAAGAAGGGAAAAGAAAAGGAGTTATAAGAGGAGTGGGCTAAAGGAGAGAGAGGGCCGCGCAATAAAACAAAACAAAACAAACCCTCGCTTTGTAAAAATCACGAAATGATTAAGGAAAACATCCATTTTACGTGCCTTTATAGGGGTGAGCGGTAGGTACTTGAAAATGACCACTCCCTCCCTAGTCCCTGCCCCTCCATTCTATTGCCTTGCCCTTCCCTGTCACTTAGACATGTGGCTGCTGACCTGGCAGGACCTTCCATTTTGACTGGTCCACCCACCTGGTGACTTGGCCATTTCTCGCCATCTCACTCGCTTATCATGTTAGCCTTTATTTTTCCTCTTTTTTAAACCAACAAGCTAAGAACAATGTAATTCGGCAATTACTACTAAATCAATAATACTTTTTCTCCTATATCTAATTAATTTTCTGTTTTTAATATGTTCAAGATAATAGAGATTTTGGATGACGTGTACATATTGGAAAGAGTAATATAGTTTTTTTAGGTTACACTGAAATAGCAATGAATTTAAATTGTATCCCTTAGCTTCATTTTAACTCAGTAATGGCAGTGCTTTTAAAACGTTGGAATACATATCCAATTACCTACATTAATGAATTTTTTAGACTATTAGTTTACATAATATTGTGCTACCGTTGTAGCAATATAAATTAAAAAGAACAAAATGTAAATGCATTGTGTATTTATTATTATCATCAAAAAACCACACAAGGAGCTCGGAGGAGGAGTCCAAGCGGCACACGCCCAAAATACCACCAGATCGTTACAACTCCCATGTCTTTTAGTTTTAATTTATCCACAAGATGTTCATTTGCTATGATAATATATAAATCTCGCGCGTCCCAAAACATACAACATTAGGTCATTGCCACCATCGCTCGTTCACAACGTATTTGGTGGAGCCTCCACTTTCCAAGCCAAAATCTTCACTAGTTTTGTTTTCCTTTCCAGCTGTCTTTAATATTTACACAAGCATTTGGAGTTCCCGAGGGAAATGATTAAAAGCCATAAATGCAAAATACTAGTATTACTTCCTTTATCAAAAGGATTAATGTAATAGTGTGGGTGTGTAACGGATTCACAGAGTGCGCGAGTGGGCATCGGTTACCTTTAGTGTTCGCGAGGAAGCCGTACCATCATTGGGCCGCTTCCCACTAAATGCCAGAGCCCTTTCCTTTTCCTACACCTCGCTATCACTCGCAACTGCTGCGAAATCTTCCTACTCGCTGAACACGATTTGACACCTCCCAAACTGCATGCTATTTCCACCACTACGAGCGCGTGCGGGGCACTCTCCAAGGCATAAAACCAAATGGGCAACAATCAGACGTCCAATCAGAGGGGGGTTTATCGATATTATCCTTTTCGGGGGTGGCTTATTATAAATGCAAATAATGACGTGGAAATCGGACCTAGGTCTTGATGCGCTTGCTCCCGAAGTTTCTTTCCATTTTCTTTTCTAGCTGGCACTTTAACTTTAGTCAAAATTAACTATGACAAGGAGTCAATCACTTCGTTACCAATGTTTCATAATTTGTATTTGGGTTAGTACTTGATTAGCAAGTTTTTTAAAAAAAGACCTTCGTTAGCAAGTTAATATAAAAGATGCATTATCTTTCCGTGCATTTTATTTTAAACTTTAATAGTTCAAATCAAACTTATTGTTTTTAAATGCAATCTTCATATTTAAAATGTTAATTGAATTAAAGTTAATCATCAGATAAAAAGGATAAACATAATCTTCCATTGATATTTAAACAACTAGTAACTGATTCTGTTAAATTAATTATCAACCAACTACTGTTACCGTTATTGTTATTTGCAAACAGAAACAGTTACTTACACCAAACGGATTCTCAAACTTTGACTTATAAACGAAGTCTTCTGCAGGTTACTTAAATGTTAAGCACATTAGGCCGGCTGCTCGGCTGGCATTGGAATATTCCTTAAGCTCATATGAAGTGTACGAACCCTATTCGGATTTAACCCCTAACGATTTCTCTCGTCTGTTTGTTAGTACAGTTTCAATTCTTTTCTAATTTAGTTGACGTTGGATTCTCTCCGTAACAAGCATTTCAACATTTGTAGGTAAGAAGAAAGAGATTACTTGCTAACAAAGTCGGGATATACTAACTTGTTTAGTCTTGTATCTTTTATGCCCCTTGGCCAGTTCCACTCCTCGCACCCTATCATTCCACGTACTAACCTCTACCTTGCGCTACTTCTCTAGCTATGGAGAAAAGGTTCTACAAGACAACAGCTGCCTTGTCTCATTGTGCAAAGCTGAACTTTCCATGTAACTCCAACAGAAGCAAATTACTAAAATTGTCATTTCATAAGATGGGCTTTAATCGCAGAAAGGGCAAAAGCCCAAATACTATTCTGTCTGTTTTGGACTTGTCGCTGACTCTATGGTAGACGACAATTGGGGGATTTGATGGTTCTCTTCTTTTCCCCTTCATTTTTGTAGGCTATGTTTAGAGAGGGCGATTAACAAAGGAAGGTATAGGTGGACAAAACGGAGGGCTAAGAAAAATATCATAGTGGCTAGAGAGAAAGCATATGAAATTATGTATCGTGACTTGGATACGACTAGGGGAGCACAAAAGATTTTCAAGCTAGCACAAGATAGGGCACATGGGACATATGATTTCAACCAAGTTTGTTGTATTAGTGATGAAACAGGACAAGTCCTCACAAAGTCCCAAGACATCAAGAGGAGATGGCAGAGATATTTTTATGGTCTGTATAACGAAGAGACAATGGGCAACGTCGAGTTAGAAGAACCCTCTGCGTCGGGCCATGCACATGACAGGTACTCATGGGTTAGGATTAAGAGGGGTGAAATTACAAAGGCGTTGCGAGTGATGGGGAGTGGTAGGGCCATAGGGCCGTTAGGCCAGACGAGATACCTATCGAGGCATGGAAACGAACAGGAGGTGTCATTATTGTATGGTTGGTTTGACTCTTCAATGTGATTCTAGAGTCAGCCAAAATGTCAGATGAATGGAGATTAAGTATATTGATCCCCTTATACAAGACCAAAGGGGACATCCAACTATGTCACAACTATAGAGGCATAAAAGTTATAAGTCATAATATGAAGCTGTAGGAGAAGAGAATCCGGAAGGCTGCTTCTGTATCAGTCAATCAATTTGGATTTATGTCTAGTAGGTCCACGACAGAAGCGACACATCTACTTCGTAGACTCATGGAATGCTACAGGGAACGAAAACGGGATTTACATATAGTTTTTATTGATTTTGATAAGACCTATGATAGGGTGCCTAGAGACCTCTTATGGAGGTGTTTGGAGGCTAAGGGCATTCCTATCGCCAATATTAAAGTAATCAAGGATATGTATGAAGGAGCATTGACTAGCGTACGGACGGTAGGAGGGGACACAGAAACGTTTTCTATCAAGGTTGGTCTCCACCAAGGATCTGCGTTAAGCCCTTTGATGTTCAATGTAGTGTTAGATGAGATTACCAAACATATTCAAGGAGAGGTACCTTAATGTATGTTATTTGCAGATGATGTTGTCCTAGTGGATGAGACCAAGGAGGGGATCAATGCCAAGTTAGACTGCTGGAGAGATGCGTTAGAGTCGAAAGGTTTTAAAATGA
>JANZLD010000006.1:58360187-58373108 GCA_026413575.1 Erythroxylum carthagenense
CCAATTGGAAGTTGAATTGTTATGAATGATGTTGTAATAGAGGAAGTGAAGTTGGGTTAATTTTCAAGTTTCTCATGGGGGCAAAAAGTGTGTTTTGACTTCAGGAGCAAATCTGTATTAACATAGGAGGAATTAGACAAAGTTGTCTACATAAAAGTTGTAGCTTATCCTCTTAGCTTTCCAACGGCATAAAGTATGCAATGTTTGGATATCAAAGTTGAGAGATATGATTGTTTGAGTAGTTGATGTTGCATCGGGTGTGTTTCCCGAATAATTAGAGTATATGGAGTGATATAGCACTAGGTTTGTTCGATTTGGGAAGATTATAAGTAAAAGGGAATGTTAGGATGGGTTTAAGATCCTTTGGAGGGGTCTTGGAGGGCAAAAATTTCGTGACACCCGAAGGTTACATGGCCTGCCTGTGTAAAATCACATGGGTCATGTGTTTCTGGCGTAGGAGCACATTTTCACCCGAAGGTTACACGGCTTGCCCGTGTAAAATTGCACGGGTTGTATGTTTTGACCCTCCAAATGACATAATTTCATTTTGTAGTCTTCATGAAAGTTGTAGATCTAGAAGGATTGTTTCAAACCATTTAAGAACGACATCAATCCAACATTTGTAGTGAGAGTTATGGCAATTGGGCCAAGGTATGTACAATATGAGTAAGGACATGAATATATTGGATTCGTTTGGCCATAACTTCTTCTTCTGACCTCCGATTGAGGTGATTCTTGAAGCGATAAATTCCTAAGACATTATGATACCTTTACATAAAAATTGATAGCCATTGGTGTTAAATTCAGAAATATTGATGGAAAAAAAATTGAGGGGTGGGTTGGGAGAGCATGATTAGGCCATGGACATACGTTAGATTTTTAAGCGTACCTTGATCTATGGAGCTCCGATTGCAATGATTCTTTCTTCAAATTAAACTAGAGAGTTGGAGCTTCAATTTTTTGAAAAAGTCAATTATGGTTATTGTGAATCCGTTGTGTGGGCTCACCTTTGTGGCTTGAGATGTTATGAAAATGACGATGAACCGATGATGGCTAATGAGGGTTAAATGAAATAACTCTGTAGGTTAATACACTCACATTATATGGTTCTGTTTAAGAGTTGGATTCCAGAAACGGTGTCCAACAGTTGTGGTATCAGAGCAAGAGTTGGGTTCCGGAATAGGTGCCCAATATTTGTGGTATCAGAGCAAGAAAGAAAAAAATTGATGATTGTTAAGGAGACTTCATTGGAGTACGCTCATGTCATATGATTCCGTTTAAGAGTTAGGTTCTGAAAACGGTGCCCAATAATAAGTGGGACATGCATCTTCTATGGTTAGCTGTGAGGCTTATCTTCTTTTGTTTGGTTCATCTCTTGGTAATGTTAAGTGCCATACTTATCAATCAAATCAACTATACCAACGCTTGATTAAAATTTAAGTCAAATTTAAATTTTATTTTAAATTTCGATTCAAAATTTTGTAAAGTATAGCTTAATTTATTATCATTATAAAATTAAACAAAGTTTTAACAAGTTAAAATTTAAAAGGTGAATACAACTAAAATAATATCAATGAACTTTTTATATATAAAAAGTATAAAAGCATTAATAATTAACGTTAAAAAGAAGTAATGAATTTTTTTAAAAGTTTAACATCACTTTTGTTACTATAATCATTTTTAATCAACTGATATTCTTAAGCCATTTAATATTTTTGATAAAATAAGTAAATTCCTTTTTCTGGTATTCTTTTATGATGATGTTACAATTAAATTTGTATATGAATATAAGTGCATAAGATAAAGTAAAATTATGTGCATGGGAAGATCAAATAAGAATGAACGTAAAATTATAGATGTTGAGATATTGATAACAAAAATATAATGAAGATTATAGAGCATATTATGCATATGTTATCAGCTAGGCTTAAGTTCAGGGTTATTAGTGACAATGAGCTTGAAGCTAAGTCAATAAAGCACAGTTAAAGATAAGGCTTCAGTCATAATGTCGGCAAATTGATCTAAGAAAGATATATGATGGATGTAAAGAGCTTTGGTGGTGACTAAGTATGAAATAAAATTAATATCAATTTCAACATATTTTGTGTAAAAATGAGAGATTGAATCTGCAATAAGGAAAGTGGCTTTAAGATTATCACACAAAAGTATAGGTTTTAGTGAAAAAAACAATTTCAGTAAGAGGAGATTTGTTCCAACATGGTTTAGTGCCAACAAGAGTAATCCTCCAGTATTCTACCTTGATGTTAAATCAAGTAATGGTAGGATATTTATTGGCACTTTAAGAGATAAAATTTGGACCCAGGAAGATACAATAGGTAGAAGTATAATAGTAATCATCAAGACAACAAGCCTTATCAGCATCACAATATGCTTGCATGGAGCGAATGAAATGAATGACTTGAAGGGAAGTGGAGTGAAGGCATCATAGAATGCATTTGACCATGGTCTATTGAATGTTAGTAGGAAAATAAAGAATTGGAAAACTTTGTTGACATCAAATCAGAGTTTAGGGTAGGTAAGTCTAAAGAGCATCAATAATACTCTGATATTTACCAAGATCAAGAAAGGGTTGGCCATGGTTTTTGGAGAAAGGAAGGGTAGGTGTGATGGGTGTGGTTGCAAGTTTTGTACATCAGGCTTGTATAAGTAAAATGTCATTTACTGTGTTAGTGGATTTAATACCAAAGAAATAATGAAGATTGATCTTTGATGGAACAGGTGGTGTTAAGATCATAAATTAGGAAGTTAATAAAGGGAAGGGAAGAACCAACAAGCATGATATCAACCACATAAATTGAAATATAACTAGTATGAGTTAGAGTAGAGTGAACAAATAAGGATATGTCAGATTTGGTGGAGGTAAACTTGAGGTCATGAAGTTTCTAACAAAAGCTATAAAGAAAATTTTGAAGACAATAAACATAAAAGGGATGGTGAGGATCTGTAAAGCTAAGAGGTTGATATATGAATATTAGCTCTTAGAGATGACTATGAAGAAAGGTAATATTTACATCTAGTTGATGAACAAGCTAACTATTGCTAATAGCAAGAGCAAGTATAATGCAATTGGTATTGGCTTGAACAAAAGGACTAAAAGTATTAGTATAATCAAGACCCATAGTCTAATGATAATTTTTGGCAACTAGATAAGCTTTGTAGCAATCAATAGTGCCATTAATGTAAACCCATTTACAACCTAAAATATTAGCATTTAAGGGTTGAGGAATAAGAGTCCAAACTTAGTTGTGATGAAGAGCATTGAAGTCTCTAAGTATGGCCAGTATCAGTGGATAGATTTGTTGGCTTAGGTGAAAGAAATAACGTTAAGGGTAGGAGGATTATAGGTGACCATATAATAATTGATAAAGTTATAGATGGTATAAGGAGTATAAATGTGATTAGGTATATAAGCAATCTTAGGATATGAATGAGACAATAAAGACGAAGAGTGGGGTTTAACAGTAAGGGTTAGGATGAAGAAGATGAAGAGGAAGGGTAACATGGTAGAGGAAAAAAGACAATAAAAGAAGAAGAGGATAAGGAAGAAAGAAGAGGTAAGGTGGTATAGGGAAAGTCATTCTTGAGATATTAAATATGACAATAGATATAGAGCTTTGAAGTGTGATGATCAAAATATCGATAACTTTTGTTGTTAGAGGAATATCCAATAAAAATAAATACACATTGTGTAGATTTTGGAGTAACTTATTAGAACAAGAGGAACTTAAAAAAGGAAAACAAACATACCCAAAAATATGAAGATGAGATAAATTTGGTTTGGTATGAAAAAGGAGCTCATAAGAGAACTTATGGCGAAGAACATGAGTGGGCAACAAATTGATAAGGTAAAAAACTAATAGAAAAGGCGTTATACCAAAAGGTTTTGGGAAAAAAGGTATAAATAATGAGGGTAAACTCAGTGTCAATGATATGATAAAATTTTCATTTGGCAAAGCCATTTTATTGAGGACGGTGAGGTCAAGACGTACAATATGTAATGCTATAAGAATCAATGAAGTGAGCAAAGGAAGCTTTGATGAGTTTATAAGCTCCATTTTATTAAAAAGTTTTAAGAGTGGTGGAAAAAAGAATTTCAATTGTTGTTTTAAAAGTTTGAAAATGAGAAAGAGCCTGAGATTTGTTAGTTAAGGAAGACGTCTATGTATAGCATCTGAAATCATCAATAATGATAATAAAGTAACAAAAACTAGAGAGAAAAAAGGAGGGTCCCCAAGTATCATAGTGAATAAGTTATAAAGGACTAGTAAATATATAAGAAGATAATGAAAATGTAAATCTAGTACTTTTCCCTTTAAGATAAGAGATACAATTATTTGTGACATTGAATTTTCTAGAAAAAAGACAAGAAAACCCAAAAAGTGTAGTTAAACAAGGATGACCAAGATGCTAGGGATTGAATGAAGTAAAAGTGACAGTGAGAGCAATAAGATTTTTGTAGTTTAGAGGAATTTTCATAAGATTAGGAATATTGTGAACAGAACCTGTGATAGTAGTGTTTTGATATTGAGATCCTTCAAAATATAGCCAAAGGGGTTAAATTCAGTAAGATAAAATTATCTTTAACAAATCTGATAATAAAGATTAGATTAATAGTACGATAAGGAACTAAAACATCAATAAGATAAAGTGGGTTAATTGAAGTAGAAATGGAAAAATTACCAGTAGAGGAAATAGGCACTGTGTGACCATTACTAATAATCACTTGATTTAGATCATTATACAATATTTTAGATTCCATAACTTAAGAGTTTGGTGTTGTATGAGTGGTAGCACAAAAAATAATCATTCAATGATAGTCATGGAAGTAAAATGGGAATTGTCAAATTTTCAAGGTGGTGACGGCCGTATAAAGGGTATGGGATCAATTAGAGGTTTAAGTAGACCATTTTAGGATTTAGAATACCTAAAATGATAATAGGCAGCAATATGTCCTCATTTCCAATAGTTTGAAATTGGGACTGTAGTTTATTAGTTTAATTTGATCAATTAAAGGAGTAATGTTTTTGGGTCTAGGTTGGAGTGAAATAATAGGCTAGAGTTTGAGTATGGTTAGTAGATCGATTGAAAGGAGAAGTATTATAATAAAAAGGAGAAACAAGCCCACATGAGGTAACAAGTATAGAAGGATAAGCTATCCCATTATGGTTTTTTTGAATATATCACTGATCCATTTGGGCTATAAACTTGTCTAAGAGTATTAAGGTTTTGGTAAGGCTAGCAAGATTGTCCTCTTTGACCTTTGATGCCACTGTATCCTTTGGTTATATGATTTCCAATGTAGGAGATGTTAAAAGCTATGTCCCATAGGTTGGGGTGTGATAAGAATAAAGGAACTGCTCATAGATTATAATTTTTTCTTGAAACTTAATGAAGGAGATAGACGATTCTCAATGTTCAACTACAATCATAAAGGATTCATATTCTAGAGATATGCCATTCAAGGTGAAAAGAATGAGTTCTTTGTCTAATATGTCTCTAGTAGCAGTAAGTTCACTAACTGTGTGAAAAACAAAGGAGAGTTATTTAGTGATTAATAAGGAGCCTTTCTTTAATGAATAAAGTTTTCTTATAGAACAAATCACTAAGAGCAGGATTATTGCATGAAGTAATGTTCTAGTCCATCTCAAAGGTCACGAGAAGTGTGATGGTTAGGTGTGAGATAGATAGTGTAGGTAGTAAGGAAGCAATAGACGAGTATATCTGTTTTATGCTACTTAACAAATTATGGAGATAAAAGATTATAACATAAGGTAGCTAGTAGAGAGATAACCATCAATATACCAAAGGAGATTTATGTGATGAAAGATAGTGTAGGTAGGTTGTGTTCTTTTCATTACAAGAAAAAGTAGGAATTAATGATGGAAAATTACCAATGGAAACGAAACCATTGCAAATTACTAATGAAAAATCAATTTCCATCGATAACATTGATGTGAAAAATATAGAAGGAAATCATCTCGACAAAATTTTTGACGAACCTTAGTGACGGTATAAAATTCCTGTTGGTAAAGAGGGTGGGATTTGTTAGCAGAATAAAAAAGTTTTGAGTTTAAAAACAGAAGAATTTTTGTTGATAAATTTTGTCGGTAAATTTTCAAGGTAAGCATCATCATTTGCTTTGGCTTCAACATTTTAAATAAAACAAAATTGCCATCGTCTGGTTTAATAGCAAATGACGCCATTTTCGTTTACATTTATCCCACCTGAAAGATCCTTCCTCCTGCGTCTTCTTCTTCGACACTACGTCTCTCCCCTGCGTTTACTCGAGTTATTTTCTTCTCTCTAATTTCTCCGTTGTAGACTCCTCTTCTACTCGTTGGTGTTTGTCTTCTCCGACCACTATCATTGTGTCCTTTGACGGAGGTATTCTTACATCCTTTCACCTTTATTATTTCGTGTGATGTTGGATGAAAGTTTGGGTATTTAATAACTTTCATTTATTTGGGTATTCTGTGATAAGAAAACAATTTTTAAGGTATAAATGTTAGTGATGGAAGGGATAAGACATGATTTTGGTTATAATGTTGGGATGAATTTCTGATGCATGTAGAGTGTTTGATGAAATGCATGTTATGTTGATGTTTACTGTATGGGAGTGTCTGCTAAATTTAAATTGATAGAAATTTATTCCTTTAAATGATGGGATTGTTATAACTTTGATACAAGTCTGTATAATGAAAAAAATGAATCATTCCTACATTGAAAAAAATGATTTCAGTTCTTTTTCATAATGTAGTGGAGTGTAGTGTAGTCGAGTAGAGCTTATGAGGGAGTGGTATTTCGGCTGTGAATTAGAAAACAAAAAAATTGATTGTAAGATGCCATAACATTTAAGATAAGAAATAATAAAATACTTGGAAACTTGAAAGTGTCATTGCAAAAGGTTTCTTTCTTTCGACTGTGCTCATGTTCTTGATGATGACATCAAAGTAATTAGTTCTTTTATTAGTTAGTCAAAGCTTAAGGGCTTGGAATTTTCACTAAATTGCTGATAGTGATGGAAGTTTAAATTGAGAATTTAAAGTTAGATAAATCATTTTATCACTTAGAAATAGAAAAGAAATAGTTTAGTAGGCTTATTGAATCACATTATAAATTATAATAATATATATCATCTATTACATAATGGTTGATGATATGAACTAGAGAAATATTGTTCCTAATGTTGTTTGGTACAAAGAATTGTATTAAAAGAACTAGACAAATTTATTATATAAAGTATTTATTAAGGAATAGAATACCCTATTTTATATTTTTAAAATGGGTATTTAAATATGCATAATTAATAAAAATCAAGTACTTATTTCTTTTGACTTTCAAACCTCAACTTGAGGCAGGTCTATTGTGTTTAAGTCAAACTTTGATGGTCTACAAGTCATACAAAATGGAACTTATGAATTACCAAATCTTTTAAGTATATTTTTATATGTTTGAAACCACTTAAAGAAATGTAATAAAGCAAAACCTAAATCTTATTTATTCATTTGATTAATGAATATAATTCAGATTTTAAACTAAATTATTTTTAAGATAAGTAATAATTAATTATTCAATGATAAATTTTATATTTAATTTTCATGTGTTAAATTAGCATAATTTATTATTCTACACTTATTATTCATATTAGAAGCACAATTTACATTCCATTGAAAATTAACGTAATTATTTTCATTTGTTTTCAGTTCTTTATTACATCACTAAATTGTAGCATTATTAAGGAGAGGAAAGGAAATGGTATATTTTATTGGTTTTCATCATTCTCTTTCCAACTTATAGAAAACGAGTTTTTTTTTTCTCAAGTAATGTCAGTAATTCACTTATTTTAGACTGTTGGCTTCGCTTTAGATTTCAAATAACCATTGTGGAATGTGGATAGCTCTAACTACTTAATTTCTTGTTTAGGTGCGGTTGGATTTGGAGAAAAAAGGACTTGTTCTTGGATGTCATTATTTGTTTCCTCTTTAAGTTTGTTCTTGTTCTAAAAGAAAAGGATCTATAAAGTCCAAATCTAAGAATGAAAGTTTGGGGATTGATTGCAGGATAGGGAAGGTGTTAGGCTCCTAGTCATGCTCATCTAAATAATTACCTAGGCTTATGACAAATTTTATAGATTTAGGGAAAGATTCAAAGAAGAAATGTAAGAGTGGTAGGATAAAAATGTAAGACAATTTGCTATACCTTTGATAACTTAAATTTTATAATTTAATTTGTTATTACGTAATTGATTAATTATTGATAAAAGAATAGTTTTATAAAGGTTTAAAGAGTATTTAAATTACTAGGGTTAATTTTTATTATTATAATTGATAATACTTTTTGTTAATTATATATATTTAAAATTTTGACATATAAATAATAAAGAGAAGTCACACTTTTTCATCTTTGAATAATTTACCCTTCTTTTTATATTTTTTAAGTCAAATTCTCTTATCGATAGTCGTGTCGATTATCAAAATGAAAATTATAATTAGAATATTATATAATATTCTATATGGTTTTACGAATAGTTTAAACTAAGTAAGTTGGGATTGATTTAGTCTAGCAATATTTTTAACATTACTCCCTCTAAACGTCGACATCTTCCTATTTCAAAATAAACAATATTGTTTTATGATTTGTTAACTTTAATATATTAAAAATGTAACAAAACTATTGAACAAGTGTATTATATTAAATACGAAATATTCTTTTTCACAAGCCCTATATTGTGTTGAAGAGTATCACTCATCCTTCTTTTTTGTAGTCTAGAGTTGTCTGTCTATCTAGGCAAGTGGTCCAACTCATATCTACCATATGTATTGCTTTAACAATACGATTTTGATGTGTTTGGGTTTTTGTGTGAATGCAAAGAAGGTTTTGATTTTGTGTTGCTGTTTAGAATATTCTTATAATCATTAATAAGTTTTTATGTTCTTTTTTAATAGTCTAAGTATTTACTGTATGTGGAATGAATTTGAGATCTTATGGATGATTTGAGGCATAACTAAGTTCTTAGGACATTATATAGACTGGAAACCCGTGATGCAGCTCCTATAAGGCTTATTAGTGAAAAAAATTCCACGAACCTAGGAGTCATAACAAGAACATGCTTTTAATTCACAGGTGTAAACAATGCCATGTATCATAGTATTGAAATCAATTGTATTTAATTAATTCAAACATTAACACTTCAACTTCAATGTCATTACTTCAAACTTAGTATTAATACAAGAAATTCATAGGTTTAATAGACAAGACAATTCTTTGCATAATAAACCCCTAAGACAGTATATAAGCTAGAAACCCATTATGCAGCTCCCGTGAGCATTATCGATGAAAAATTCCACGAGCTTGGGAGTCACAGTAAGAACTTACTTTCTTGAATCACAAGTGTAAACAATGCAACATAACATAGTATTAAAATCAATTGTAGGTGATTAATTCAAACATAAATACTTCAACTTCAATGTGATTAATTCAAACTTAGTATTAACATAAGAAATTCATAGGTTTAATAGACAAGACAGTTCTTTGTATAATAAACCCCTAGGATAGTATATAGGCTAGAAACCTGTGATGCAGTTCCCGTGAGGCTTATCGGTGAAAAATTCCACGAGCTTAGGAATCACGACAAGAACTTGCTTTCTTGATTCACAGGTGTAAACAATGCCATGTACCATAGTATTGAAATCAATTGTAGGTGTTTAATTCAAACATAAATACTTCAACTTCAATGTGATTAATGAAAACTTATTATTAACACAAGAAATTCATAGGTTAATAGACAAGACAGTTGTTTGCCCAATAAACCCCTAAGACGATCATAGGTTGGAAACCCGTGATGCAGCTTCTGTGAGGCTTATCGGTGAAAATTTCATAAGCTTAGGAGTCACAGCAAGAACTTGCTTTCTTGATTCACAGGTGTAAACAATGCCAGGTACCATAGTATTGAAATCAATTGTAGGTGATTAATTCAAACATAAATACTTTAACTTCAACGTGATTAACGCAAACTTAATATTAACACAAGAAATTCATAGGTTTAATAGATAAGACAGTTCTTTGTATAATAAACCCCTAGGACAGTATATAGGTTGGAAACCCATGATGCAGCTCCCGTGAGGCTTATCAGTGAAAAATTGAGTACCCTACATTGCCAATAAAGCTGAGTGTGGTATTTAAGTGTGATTGGTTTAATCCAACTCCTAATGTTAGTACAAAAGTGCATAGCCGATACAATCTAGTTGAAATCAACTAGCGAAGAAGATTTAGATAATTTGAATCTTTTGTGTTAGCACTGTAAGTGATCCAAGTGTATTATGTCCCTTTTCCTAGCTTACAACGAGATAAGTCAGATTGGTTGGCCGTTTGCAAAGTTAAACCTAGAGGTGTTTTTGAATCATATGGAAAAAGAAAACAGAGAATTGAAAGTGAAGTGTTTTAGGAAAATGTTTATGAAATAAATGCATCTATTACATATGAAGAGAATGAACCTTTGAACGATCCAAATAATTAATATGTTGACATTTCATTTGAAAAGGATGAGGAGAGCGAGAGATCTGAAGAGGAGCCTGAGTTTGATTATAATTCTTCAGAAAAAGAAGATGATGATGATTTTGATTTATAATTAAGTGTTGATAACGATTAATTTGTATTTTTAATAGAATATTATATTCAATAAATCAATTATTGAATCAACAATATATTGTTATATATTGAATTGAAATTGTTATATTTTTGGAATATTCAATAAAATATGAATTTTAAGTTAAAATATGGCGCCAAAGAAAGAACAGGATATGATGCGACCAAGGTTCAGATCACGATTTAGAGCTAGTTACTGTCCAGGTGAAGCATCACATTTTGCAGTTGCAACCGAATCAAAAGATGTATCTCTAGCTACTACATTTGTAGATAAGGAATCACCTTCTATACTTGTTGCTACACCATCCATCACCCCTATACCGACAGCAATATTAAAGGTAAACGATGCGGATGAAAAAGGTAACCTTCAGCCTAGAGTTGAGGGAGTTGATAAAAGAACTTACAACACAATTATCAACATTCTGTAAGTGAAAGAAAATACATCGAACATCATATAATTTATAGGTTTAAATTTAAAAATGATGTAAAATTAATTGTTTTAATATTAGGTTGATTCCGTAAGATTGTGCTCAAGAAATATGACATCCAAATTTAAGGAGAAGAATGATCTTGAGGGTTATATATAAAAGAATATCTCTCAGGCGACAAAGAATTTTTATTATTAGGAGTTTAAGATAATTTTTTTATATTTTTAATTAATTTTTATACATTAATTAGATAAATAGTGTAGATTATAAGTACTTATCTTATGTTTTTTCTTTTTTCAGAAATAATTTTTTTGGGATTCTAAATTTGACAAGGTCATCTATAAAGTATGGGAGAGACGAGCATGTACACCTTATCAACATTTTGTTTATGCAATACACAAGACTGGTGTATGACTACCTTATATTTCTAAATAAATATGGAGTCGTTGGTAGCTTTATTGGACATCACCCAAGGCAATGTCCATTTTAGAGCATAATTTTACCAACAGATGTGGAGGACCTGAGGGAGAGAGTCTTCTCATATATACTGGAGGATCTATTACCTACCATGAGTATGCAGAGAGACTTTTAAGTATCTACACTTTACACTTATATTCTGATTTTTTTTACTTCGATGTATTTCAATTTAATATGATGTGTGAATTTTGGAATGAAAATATGTGTATTATGGAGAATGATAATGTTATAAATGTTTAGTACCATATATGGTTGTGTTGTTGAGTTACTTTCTTTATTCAACAAGGGGTAAATATTAGATACCCTAAAACAAAATAGGTGACTTGAAAGGAAACATCGACATATTCCTAATGTAGGTTATGCATTGGGTTTTTTTAGCTCACTTGCCAATTAATTTTTGGGGAGAATGTATTTTGGCAGTAAGATATCTTATTAATAGGATTTTGACTAGTTTGAATGGCGGTAAAACACAACATGATAATGTTATTTAGAAAGGAACCTTTATATGCCTACATATATACATTTAGCTATTTCTAATATGCCTATTATCATGAGTATGACCAGGATTAACTTAGTTTGTAGTGCCGACAATGTATTTTTATTGGTTATTATCATACACAGAAGGGTTGGAATGTTGGACCCTAAACTTTTCTTAGAAGTTAGAACTATTATATGTGAAATGTTGGAAGTTGAAAGCTGGAAAAATGTGGTTGAAACATGATCACTAAGTATGCTTCAGTGTTTTAGCCATAACTTTTTCTCTAGTTATCCGAATGAGGTGATTCTTAATTTCGATTAAACTTGAGAAATAGGGCTACATCTTATCTGATGAAATCAAATTCTAATTTAGTCTCTAAGAATTTCAATTTTTGTATGGAAGTTGAGTACAGAATATTGTTTCAGTATAAGAATAGCTCGGAAATGTTTAGGATATAACTTTCAGATTTCCAAACCAAATTGAATGATTTTGGTGTCATTGAAAAATTAAGACAACGAGGAACATTTTTCTAGAAGGAAGTATTATAAATTCCTTCAATTTTCCCATGATCATTAGTCAAGGAGTTAGAAGTATAAGATGTTAGTTATAAACACAAAAGGAGGGTAAATATGGAAAGACTACTTAAATGAGGGGCAAAAAGGGAAAGACAACTAAAATGATGTCTTGAAATAAGAAGAGGAAGAGAGAAGGTGTCGTGAAAAACAAAAAGGAAGAGAGAAAAAGTAGAGAGAGAAGAGAAGAAGGAGAAAATCTTGGAAGAGGAGAGAAAAATAAGAAAGAAGAAGGAAAGAAGAAGAAGAAGGAAGAAGATTTGTTCAAGGTAAGCTTTATTTCTCTTCTTGCTTTGTTAGA
>JANZLD010000006.1:58373208-58385296 GCA_026413575.1 Erythroxylum carthagenense
TTTGTAGTTCATGTAACTTTAGTATTTTGAGATTTGTGATTATGTTGTAATGTGGCTTGAAAGGCCATTATAGCTTTATAAAACCCTTTTGTTTTTTAGGATATTGAAATGTGAATGATGAAGATTATTCGTATGTAATGTATTAAAGATAATGACGTAGTAAATATACACTTAAGTCTTCTAATATTTGCAAGAGGTTGGGTTTCAGAAACGAAGCACAACACCCGAGAGGACGAGGTCCTATGGATACGAGGCCTGAGAGGTCGAGGTCCTACATATATCCATCAACTTGATAACTTTAAAGTGAAGAAATTGTTGGAAAATTAGGAGGGATGCAATCCTAACTACGACAGAATAATTATGGAACTTTTTTATATTTTGATACCGTCATTCTTACCTTATTTTGAAGCTTGATCCTTATCTTATTATATCCCTCGAACTGTTTCAAAACTGATCTATAACAACCATCATACCCATATAAGTGTTTGTCTTCTAATGGTATGCACATAAAATGTTGAGAGAATTCTGTAACTTTTACAGAGAGGGTTGAGAAAAAAGTATTAGCTTTATTAGAGCTTAAGCTATTTATTATAGGTTTTGGATATTTTAGTAATTTAACTGAAATTAAATTATAATTTTAATTAAACTTTAATTAAAATTACAAATAAATCTAATTAAATATCAATTATGCCCAAATAAGATCCAATATCTCATATTGATTCTTATTTATTAAATATCTAATTTTTACTCATAAACTTTCTCAAACTTTCAATCAAGTCCAACTTGATTAAAATATCTTTGCTCTTTTTGACCAATCTTTTATGTGAGGCCCATTAGGTTTTCAAGTATGTTGACAATGATTATAAATTATAATTCTAATTCATAACAGAATTAGATAAGTTAAAAATCCTTTTAATTTGTCTTTATAATCATAGATCATGATTGACGTCTAGCAATACATCATGATTATCCAAATATTTAAAAATGTCAACATTGTTTTAACTAACCTTTCTGTGCATAATTTTTCTATATAATTCAATCATTTCATCATATAATGTTCTAATTAGATATAGAGTATGTAATTAATGTCTACTCAAATTTGGGTATAATTATATTAGTTCTCTGACATTAGCCATTGATTCAATTAATGACATTTGTAAACTATCTACAAAACATGATTTTATTTTGGTTAAAGATTTCCCAAATCAATATTAATTGAAAACAATAGAAAATTTTTCCTAATTACTTTAGGGTGATAAATCATATCTTTATCACTCAGTTACCTCCATATAGTTCATACTTTATCTTATGACTACCAAATGAACTACCCATTATAGAATATGTCATAAATAGTATCAAAACGTAACAATCCCTATATAAGATAATTTTGGAGATCTCAAATCAAATGATCACTTACACAATTATTACAATCAGAATTTTCATAGACATACAAGTAATATTCTAAATGGATTTCTTATATTGGGTCAGTTTAGTAAACTTATTTTCTAACAAGCACCCATATGTTTGTTTAAGTATCTCCATACTTTAGTTTATGAGATTGATTGCTTCCTTTATAAGGAAAAATAAAGCAGGTGCTAGTCTTTTACATTATATTAATGTCCAGTCTTAATAGAACAATAATTATGAACAATTTAGGGATAATATGTAAATGTAATATGAATTTTATAATTATAATCTCATCATAATTTTATTTACAATGTATAATTATGTCATGAACTTTAACATATACATCAAAACATGTATAAGATAAATAATACTTTTAAATTATTTTTCACTAGACTACAACCATGCAAGGCATAAATCAAAAGAAATAGGGAAAGGGTCGTGGGTGAAAGAATTTGTATAATGTCTATGGAATCACAAGTAGTCAGTATCTAAAGGAGGAACCAATAAAAGCTTTGAATATAGGATATCAAATAATTGAGCGACCACGCATTGTAGTCACAATTACAAATAAATCAAAACAAAGGACTACGTACAAACAACAAGGAACAGAGGAAATATCAGTTTGTATAAGACAGAGAACAAATGTCACCAGTTTATAACATTACGAGTGGATATGACCTCCAGTAGAGGTACAACAGCAGAAATTCTCAAATCATTTGACATGCTTTTTGAAAGGCCATGCAACCAATCCATCTTAGAGTATGAATTAACCTAATTAATAAACTTCCAAAGAAAACCAATCCATCAAAAAGTATGAACTAATCTAGTTAATAAACTTTTACAGAAAACTAATAACATCTTCTACAACTATCTTCATTTTATGCCTTATTCCAAGAGAAAATATGCACCCAACTTGTGTTATTGACCACCAAACAACTTAATTAATTCTAGTTTGCGTAAGTACTCGTCACCTAAGAAACATCTTCTCCAGCCGTGGCAGTGTTAAAAGAGCACCAAGGGTCGTCGGTTATGAACTGCATCCATGAGTCATCTTTGTCTTCCTCGTCTACACAAGAGGATGATACAATTGGAACATCAGGTGACATGGTTTCGTAGTCATTTGTTGCTCCATATCCATGAGGACTCTCCATAAGTGGAATACCACATTGATTTTGTTGATCTTCAATTTCGGAGCATGCCCCATTTTTCTTAAATACTCGACATAATGCGT
The DNA here is from genome assembly GCA_026413575.1 of Erythroxylum carthagenense. Classification (NCBI taxonomy): domain Eukaryota; kingdom Viridiplantae; phylum Streptophyta; class Magnoliopsida; order Malpighiales; family Erythroxylaceae; genus Erythroxylum; species Erythroxylum carthagenense. Next base: position 58,375,847 of record JANZLD010000006.1, read on the forward strand.
AAGAGTCCTGCAGGTAAAACATGTCATTTCTTGTCCCAAGGAGACACGAGACAGAATGAGAATAAAGTTCAAAACAAACTTATCAAATATTACTCTTTTGTCCAGAATAAAATAGATGATTTCGCGCATTAAAATGGTAGGGCAGGTTTTGGAATCTAAATTTGTAGCAAGCTCGGAGTTCTTTTTTCAAATGGTTTAAGCTTTTTTTTTTCCCGGCAACCACAAGAAAACATCAGCTCCTGTTCGCTACTGCAATGAATTGATAAGAGAACATAATGCAATCATTGCTTGGCTACAGACATTCAAGTAATATTGTTATGCATATGAATATTGCATTGGTATTAAGGGCTAAAATCATTTAATACTAACAGATCATGTGTTTTCCGCATGTAATGTAAATGCTCACAAGCAAAACATCAAATTCGTGGATCTACTTACAAAAATCAAGTTTGACACAAAAGAGCAATTATCATAAATTTATTACTTACGATATGAATGTTGGTTGCCCAATGGCTCGCTTTGCAGTTTGGAATAAAGCAAAAAGCAGGCAGCACCTTCTTATACCATGAAAGTGATGGGGGGTTCTACTTTTGTGTTAGCCTAATCTTAAACAAGTTTGTAAGAATGGATTCTTGACTTAAGGATCATAGAAATGATGAACGGATTGAATAAATCAAGGAAAAAAAACACTAAATAAATAATGGTTACAGGAAGGGATAAATTGAGTGACGTCATATGGGGGGGATAACACTTTTGTCTCGTTAGATAAAACAAAGTAATGGAAGCCAAAACTTTGTGACACGACAGATCTAGCCCTACTCCAAGCAACGAATATGTCAGAGATTTGTAAGTTGGGCAAATGTAGTAAAATATTTAAAGCAAGGAGGCGAGCGAAGTGGTAGCAAGAAAAGTCTTGATTCTCCTGACTTTCCATGCAGTCCCATGCACTTTCAAACTTATATGCTTGTGTGATACTCTCCTATGGTTGTATTGAATGAAATAACTGAGTAATTTGGCTGCCAATTATAAGCGAGGCACATCAATAATGCTTTAATATGCTTTTTGCACTTTTGCGGTAAAGGATGCTATGAACAGAAAATAAAAACAAAAGAAAATGCTTTTCCTGGCACCTAGCTAAAGCATAAGTACAAGCTTTCCAAGTCAACCAATGAAAAACTCGCATGAAAATTTATGTAATTTCGACAAAAAATGAAACTAGAAGAAGAAAAATAATATGCAGAAACTGCATCTATAATTTCTGGAAATAAGAAATAATAAAACAAATGGAGTGGTTTGACAGTTCTAAGTTGTGGTTCAATTGACACAGACATGATCAAATTCCTGAGATCAGATACAGGGAGCTCACAGATCGATGCATGATCTAAACCTAACTTATCGACTCTCTGAGGAAGAACTACAAAAGATGCAGAAAAAGCTATGAGATAAACAAGAGTTTGATGAAATACTAGGAATACTATTCAAAATCCATTGGTATCAAATTATTATGCATAATAATAATGTGATGTTTATGGAAGTGATCGACGATGATAAAGAATGTTTGTAGCTAAGTAACGCGGGAAACCGATAATCTTGAACAGAAGCTCTGCGTTTTACGTAAACATTTCTTCCTCGTCATATCACTGGCGTGATAACCCAAGAATTAAGAAAGTAGCAATTCATAGATCTATAAACTGTTTTGTCGTGCCATATGGATTAAATTATGAACCTATAATAGGGATCAGCAGCTGAGTTTAACCATGCATATATTATCCTGAACGATCATCTTTAAATAGGATCACCAACTCTAAAATGCACAAACCACCTGAATGCCAGAAGTGTCTTCACACTCTTTGTCGTCAAGGCGATATTCGTGCATAACCCAGTCAGTCCTAATCCCCTGAGGAGCTCGGCCTCTGTAGTACACTAATGTCTTCTTCATTCCGATGGCTCGATTCTGGCTTGTAACCCTTCTGTCTTTACCTGTGGACTTCCAGTATCCTGCTCTTGTTGCTCTATTAGTTCTAAAACCATTGGGATATTTCCTGTCCCGAGGTCCAAAAAAGTACCACTCTGGGTCTCTACTTGGCAAGAATGATTTCTCTGCAAAACAAGTATACAGATTCTTCCAATTCAAAATAGTGCTTAAACCCCTTCGTCATGCATGCCATTTATATATGCAAAGATAAATCTATATAAAACGTGAACTTCGATAGAAAGAAAGCTGAATCATAAGTGATTAGAGAAGGGACGGAAGAGACCTGCTAAATCCCAAGGCTCACATTTGTAAAGATCAACTTCAGGAATGATGTCAAGTTCAATTTCCTGGCCATTGATTTTGCGCTTGAGGTAATAGTTCACAAGCTCTTCGTCCGTAGGATGAAACCTAAAACCTGGAGGCAAACCGACGGGAGCCATTTGTTTACCGAAGGTAAATATACAGCAAGCAACTTTCGCATTTGTCTCATGCTTCCCTCACATATATATAAAGAGATTCAGGACCTCCCTGTCTTTGTGTCCTCTTCCACTTTCGCTTTAACATATTCTCTCGCTAGACAAGTGTTACTTGCAAGACGTTTCATTCTTACATAACAAATGATGTTGCTTCTGTTCCAAGCTCTACAAACTATATAACATTGTTAATTGTCAGTGGACTGGATCGAGGAGAGCTAAATTTTGCGCGAACATCCAAATAAGCTCATGTATAACTAGCGGATTACGTCAATTCAGCACTTAACTAAGTTGGGAAAACCCATCAACCTCCACCGCTTCAAATACTTCTACGGGTAAGTGACTTCATCAGCGTCCGATTCCTCTCCCACAAATTAAAGTAACTCCCACACTTTAATATATGGCCAAAACGACTTCCTATTGGGAGAAATACAAAACTCTCTAAAAGATCAACTATATATTAATAACAAGAAAGAACTATCTTTATTGCAAGAGCAGAAAAATACAAGAAGAAACTAAATAATGAAACAAACACCAAGATTTAACGTGAAAAATCCTTTATTGTAGAGGGAAAAAACTATGAAACAAACTAATGAATAAATCCACTAAACTTAATAAGGATTTACAAAAAAATTGATCTCTCACCTCTCACAACAATTAGTTGTCTCACAAAGTTTCAGGATTGAAACTTAAGTTGATATCACAATCAATAATAACTCAAACTAACTCCTAAAATAATCAAACAAGGATGGGAATACAATCCTCTTTGCCCTCTCTCTGTTTTCCCTTACTTTTAGATGGTGTGACTGCATTCTTTATCTCTATTCTTCTATAATAAGACTCAAATAATTTATAGGCAACTTTTGGCTTTACAATTCAGAATCTTAATTGAACTGAACCGTCTAGATCACATCTCCCCTTATCACATTATATCACACTAACTAATTGGATGATACTCGTATTTAAATAGGACTCTGTCTGATAGATTTATCTATAGCTCAACTAACAAGATAAGATATTACATTTAACTAAGAATAATACATTCATGTCCATGAAGAACTCTACTATCTTTAGATAATCTTTCTACATAGTCTTTATCTTCTAGAGTTGATATATATCTACTGTAATCTTATTCACTACATCATCTAAGATTTCAAAATAGAGTTGGACACTCAACACTATACAATACCTCACTCTTAAGCTATTTCCCCATTAATTGTCATAAATTGATCTTTTTAGTAGGTATTTTGTATTGTATTTGTACAATGAAACCGCCTCCAACTAAGATATGGGAAATACTTCGTGACCTGTTGCAGGTGGTCTTTGGTGGTATCACCTAATAATTAGTATAAAAATAAAACTAATTTTGTGAATCAAATAGTAATTTGAGATTTCATATAAAGACAAAATAATTATAAATTAAGGACAAATATGTCAAATAAACTATAACAAATTGTTCTCTTCTCCTCCACCTTCTCACCTTCACCTTTAGACAAGACAATCATTATTTTTTTTGAAAAATTAAGTAACATACTGAATAGTAGAAATTAGATGCAAGATGCACCTAAGGAGTACAACTTACAAGTTTAACTAACAAGTAAAATCATCTAGGTAAAGGATTTATGACTAAGAGTTTAAACAAGAATCATTAAAAAGTTAGTAATAAAAAAGCTCAATTCAGGCTCCATCTGTTACTAATGATAGGAGATACTTAAGTTAAAAGTGTTAATTCAAAGATGACCTTTATACTTTTCATATATATGCATATTAATATAATCTTAAAATAGTTCAAAGCAGGTTCTAAAGACATATTGATAGGAATCAAGTTGCCTTTATGAGTTTGTCTACTGAGTTTGACAAGTAGACTAATTATGTGAACAAAGAAGAAAAGGCTTTAAGATGCACTTAATGGTGTTGGAGAGAAATGGCTATACATGAGAATTCAAACCAAGTTAAAGTATAAAAATTGGTTAGCTTGATTCAAGCTAAGGTTGAAGACTTAGTTGTAACCACAGCCTATAACACAACCATATACTAGTCTATATAACTTTATGAAAAACTTAATTATAAGATACGATTTTAATCATGAGTGTTTCTTAGTTCGTATCTAATTTCATAAAGTTACAAACGAATCCACAACCTTAGTTATAAGAGTCCCCCAAACTGTGCCTAAATTCACTAAGTTTTAAAAGGATTTATAATCCCAACTACAAGCATGTCCCAGGTTTTGTCTAACTTCATATAAGTAATAAAGAGATCTAAGGTCTCATATATGAGTGTGTCCTAGACTATTCCTATTGACATTAAAAAGTTTATAACCAATATGACCTTATTCCAAGCCATGCCCACTAGTTTTTGTTCTTTAGTATTTAAGTTATATTTCTTTTAGGTAAAAAAACTTTTGACATTTTTTTTTATTTTCGACCTGTCAAAGCTTCTTTTTCTCATTCTTCATTAAACTTTAAACTTATCAAATATTTCTTTCTTTGTGGCATTCAAACGCTTAATAAATTATGTTATGGATTCTTTATAATAAACAAGTTAATTATTTTATACATCTGTTTTGACTTTTTTAGGTTGGATTCAAAATTGCTCTTAGGTTCTGTAAGGTATATTTTTAAGTGGATTCACATTAGTTGGTATTAGATCTTGACTTTAAATTAGGAGTGGTGATTCTTTTATTTTTTATTTTTAAAATTATATTTTGCTTATTTGTTAAAAAGAAAATATTATTTTTTGTCATTCCTTTCTATCATATTAGGTCCTTTTTTTAAGTTTCAAAAAAATCAAATTCAATCATCTTCTAATTTTAGGGTTTACCTATCTACACCTTTTTTATTATAGTTTCTTCTTTTTTCAATTATGTTGTTTTATGTCATTCATACGAATTGTTCTTGTGGTTTTGAAAGGAAAAGAAAAGAAAAGAAAACAAAGAAAAGAAAGTGGTGTAGCAATGGTGACCTAAAGAAATCATTTCCAAATGCAATTTAACATTCTTGCTACCCATCCTTGTTTTATTCATTTTTTTTTATGTTTTTTGTTTCAACCATGAGTTATTCTCTCTTCTTGATTGATAGTTCTTCATTTTTTAAAACTTTACAAGGTTGAATTGTTATTTGAGATTGTGTAATTTTTAAATAATTTATGAAAAAAGAAAGTGAGTGGTAAAAGGTAAGAGTATGCGAGAAAATTAATTGAAAAATCTAGATATTTAGAGATAAACATAAGTGAAATGAATAGCATTAATCAAAAGAAACATTTGAGGAGGTGTTGTAAGGCTAGTATTAACATTCTCTTGTATTTTGAATTATATCTAATCAGGATAGAGTTAACGAGAAAGGAAGGATAATACGTTTATGCTTTAAGCCATACAATGCATAAATATGATGTTTGTTAAGATTAGAAATTGAATGGAGTTACAAAATACTACTATAGCCAATTTCAAAGGAGATAATCACCACAAGTTCCTAATACAAATTGGTAACAATGACTAATTCTCTAAGATAATTTTGATAATAATGAAGAGGGGGTATATTATATGATGAATACTAACCATCAAGAAATAATATGTGCAGATTTACACCATCAAGGTGATTGATAAGATGAAAGTCATAGAAGGAAGCCTAGGAGAGATCTCAACCTTAAGAACATTAAAATGAAGATTCCTTAATTCCAAGGAAGGAATGACACTGAGGCCTAATTCGAATGGGAAAAGAAGATGGAGTTGATTTTTGACTACCACTATTACACCAAAAAGGAAAAGCTTAATTTAGTTTTTGTTGAGTTTATTGATTATGCCATTAATTAGTGGGATCAACTTTTATTAAATAATCAAATGAACCATGAGAGGCCTACTGAAAACAAGGAAGATATGAAGTTGATCATGAGGAGGTGATTTGTCCATAATTATTACTGTAGCGATTTCTTTCAAAAATTACAATGCCTCTCTTAAGGGTCAATAAGTGTTAAGGAATACTACAAGTAGATGGAGACTCCTATGATCTGAACTAATATAAAAGAGGATCAAGAAGTCACTATAGCTTAATTTCGAAATGGTTTGAGTTACAAGGTTACTCATATAATACAAGTGCAAAATTTCACAGAGCTAGAAGATATAGTTCATATGGCTATATAGGTGGAAAGGAAACTAAACAGGAAGGGAAAATTTTCATTACAAAATTTTAGTTCATCCTCCTGGAAATTAAGATTGAAAAAGAGATGATAAGTCTACTCCTAAAGCCAAAATAAAACCACCTAAAATGGAGAAAAAGTGCCTGGTAAAGTGAAAGGTAAATCTGAATTTAAAACTCATATTCATATTTATAAAATTAAATTCTTTTATTGTATAGGAATAAGGCACATAGCTTCTTAATGTTCTAAATAAAAGGGCAATGATTAGTGGTGATAGGGAAATTGAGACCAAGGTCGAAAGTGATGATAATTCTATACTGCTTCTAAAAGATTGTGATGATGATGGTGATAAGAATTTGGTGGAAGAGAGATGCTTATGAATAGATATACTTTAAATGCCCAATTTAAATATGATAATGATAGTGAGCAATAAGAGAACACATTTCATATGAGATGCCACACCAATAATGAAGCATGTAGGATGATTATTAATGAGATAGCTGTACAAATGTAGCCAACACTATCATGGTTAAAAAATTGAGCTTACCTACCTAAAAGAAGGCTTTGGGAATTTGATAAAAAGGACACAATTTTTTTAATCTTTGTCCATGAATAATTAACATTTTTCTTTTGTATCATTGACAATGAAATAAATATATGAAGATCAAGTTAAGTTAAGAAGAGAAATTGGAAAGAAGGATAGTAAGCTAAAAAATAAGGATAAAAAAGGAAAAGGAAAAAATAAAATAAAAATAAAGAACTAATAAATACAAAAAGAAGGAAAATTTTTAAGGGAAAAAAAGAAAGAGAGTATTAAGAGAAAACCAAATAAATAAATAAATTTTTATGCTAGGGAAAGTAAGACAAGACGACTTTTTTTTAACAAGCATATAATTATACTTTTTTATGATGAGGCTTATTTTAATAATAACAATCTTGACATTTCGTTACCTTATGTTTTTGTTTCTTTATTACATGATTCCCCAAAATCTATTCCTTGATGATTTCCTAAGTGATTTACCAATAATAAGAAGAATAAAACATCAAATTAATTTCATACCTTGTGTTACCATTCCTAACCAACCAATCTATAAAAGTAACTCAGAGGATACCAAGGAGCTTCAAAGGCAAGTTAAGGAACTTTTATTAAATTGGTTTGTTAGAGAAATCATAAGTGTATGTGTTACTCCAGCGTTGCTTGCTCTTAAAAAGGATCGACCATAGAGAATGTATGTTTACTATTAAGTTGTCAACAAAATAATGATAAAATATTAACATCTTATATTATACAACATGTTTGATGAGTCACAAAGTTCTAATGTGTTTTAAAAAATTAATTGAAAAGGTGATATCATCAAATTAAATCGAAAGAAAGTGATGAGTGGAAAATAACATTTATAACAAAATATGGTCTATATAAGTGGTTAGTGATGCCTTTTGGATTAACTAATACACCTAGTAGCTTCAAGAGTTTAATGAACTATATATTGTGTGATTTTATTGGAAAATCTATCGCTATTTGTTTTATGATATTATAATAAGTAGTAAGATTTTAGATGAGCATGTTAAGTATGAAATTTCATTTTAAATATTTTTTAGATAAGAAAAACTATATGCAAATCTAAAGAAGTGTTCCTTCTACATAAATAAAGTATTTTTTCTATTATATTTTATGAGTACAAAAGGAATAGAGTTCGATGGAGAGAAGGTTAAGACCATTCAAGAGTGGCCTTCACTAAATCTATAACTAATATAAGAAGTATTCATGATTTAGCTTATTTTGATAAGAGGTTTATGAAGGATCTCAGTGCAGTAGTTGTACCATTCATTGAAGTTATTAAAAAGTCTCTTAATTTTAAGCGGGGTAATGAATAAGAGCATACTTTTAAATAAAGGTTGTGTTATACTCTTCTATTAGCTTTATCCAACTTTTTTTAAAACTTTTGAAAATAAATTTGATGCAACAAATATAGGCATTAATGTTATTTTTATGGAGGAAAATCAACTAATTACCTACTTTAGTGAGAAACTTAATGAAGCTACTATTGACTACCTAACTTATAATAAGGAGTTATATCCATCAGTGAGGGCTTTAAATATTTGACGATATTATTTATGGTCTAAGAGTTTGTTATTCAGACTGATTATAGGTCTTTACAGCATTTTAAAAGGCAAGGGAATGTGAATCGATGATATGCCATATAGATTGAATTCATTTATACATTTTCTTATGTGATCAAGTACAAGATGGTAAGGGAAATATAGTGGCTAATGTATCATCCCAAAGGTACGTCTTATTTTCTACATTAAATGAAACATATTAAAGAATTATATAAGAATAGTGATTATTTTGAATCTATCATTAAGGCTTGTGGAAAACTATTTTTAAAATTTTCTTTAGGGATGATGACACTACAAGAAAAATAGAGTTTAGCGACGAAATTTACCAACAGAATTTGTACATATTCCGTCGGTAAGCTTATTTAGCGACGGAATTTATTAAAGAAAAAAGGCATCGGAGATATGGCCGTTAGTAAGTTTAACGACGAAAATTTTTCGTTGGTAAATTTACCGACGGTAAAAATTTCTGTCGGTAAATTTACCGACGGTTATTTTGTTCGGTCAGTAAATTCTTTTGTCAGAAAATTACCAACGGATTTTGTAATTCCGTCAGTAATTAGCGATAGAATTTTTCCGTCGATAAATCTAATATACTTACTAACGGAATTTTTTTTCCGTCGGTAAATTTGCTGAAAACTATTTTTTAAATTTTACCTGCAAAGTGTTTAGTTTCTCTGGAAGCCACCATAGAGAGAACTTCATTATTTCAAGTAAAAGAATTAAAATATTGAAATTCATACTAAAACAGAA
>JANZLD010000006.1:58526081-58537715 GCA_026413575.1 Erythroxylum carthagenense
GTCTTTCTATGGTCGGTTTTGGGTCCGCTATGCTTTATGGGTCCGAATGTTGGGCCTCGGAGACGGGGTCCAACACATAATTCCAATCCGACTTTGGTTAGTCAATGATACAACCAATAAGGTAGTTTAGAAAGGAGTTAGCCGGGAAGGTTGACCAGAAAAAAATCATTGTTTTCCTGTGTGCCCGTAAGGGTCCCAGAGTGGTATGGATAATGGCATGTATACATTGCAAAGTTATTTCATTTTCCATTACCAACAATTAATGTTAGTATTTATAATTTTATTAAATCAACAACTTGAATATAGATTTCTTTTCCTATACTAAATATTTATTGAATAAACATTTGAGATTTAAGTAATAACGTGAGAATACATTGATAGTTTAATTTTGGGATTTTCGAATAATTAAATTAGAGTTATTATTAATTTATTATATAATAATATATATATTAGTGGATTTTAATAAATATTTTGTTTTTATTTATTTTTATAATTTTGTTTCTTATTTATTATATACTAATTTTATAACGATTTAATATCAATTGAACCTTTAAAACTTAAACTTTGTCTTTAACCGTTTCAATATAAGATCCAATTTTTAAAACATTGTTCTTCATCTCTCTTGCTATTGCTTTTGGATCTTCCATTGCTCACAAACATATACACTGAGCGTCCTGCTGAAGTTTCTATGTCCTCTATCTCATAATCACTCGAATTGCAGCACTGATAAAGGAAAGATAGGACTGACACCATGAACAAAGATATTTGCTAACCAACACCACTCTTTTAAATAACTTATACATTGATTCTAAGGGAGAACTTTCGTTTTTCAGTGAAACTATTTAGAGTATCTGTACATTTAAACCCAGCTTATAAACTGGTAACAGATAAAACTAGTGCATTATAATTACAAAAATGTCACTAACTAATTAACTAGCTTCTAGTTCCCCTAATGTCGATAGCTTAGAAGAACACAAAAAATACAAGTAACAGAACGAATCTTAATGGACAGCATTCGCGAGTCCGAGAATTTGCAGTTAGCCGTACAACGAGAGAACTCTGGCGACACAGATTCAACAGAAAACTGCATGGTAACTTAATGTAAAAATGGATACTATTGCGGATGCTAAAAAAGAAAAGTTTCTTTCCCTTTTCTTTTCCCATGGCTCAGTCCATAATTTCCTGCCGTCCCCCTCCAAGAAGATCAGAACTTCCACCAAGAAAATTGTCAAGCTTTTCCACAGTTTTATGGCTTTTGGCCCCTGCAACAGAATTCTCAAATACTTGGTATAAATAACAGAGAATTCAATATTACATCCCCCTATTCTCCTCAATACAGAAAAAAAAGAAAGGTATAAGAACAAATATGTCTAGTGCCGAAGTTCACCACTAACAAACAAAAGGTTAATGGTGGGAATAAGGCAACAGGACATTTGGTTGGGCTAATAAACAACAAGGACTGGAAATGGCTGACAAGAAACCATCAATAAACAATTAAAACCACACATTCTCATAGACACCTAAGCATCTGATTCTGATTGGGACCAATTTCACTACCAATATGCACAAATTACCTATAGCAAAGTGTGTCTGTTGACTTTCCAGCGATGAAACTCTTCAATGCTTATGATGAAGGAACTGGCATTTTGATGTCCACCACCTCCAAATTCCTAATAGTAAACCATAAAAACATATAAATGTTATGCATGATAACAAATTAGAAATGTCAAGTTCAAAAATCAAACCTGTGAAATCGGTATCGTGTCTTCATCATCCAAACTCCTTAGACTAATTTTCAGTAATTGATCATTTTCAAGCTCTGGAACACTATATACAACAGCTCCAATTCCCCTAAGATAATAAAACAAGGAAAACATATGGTGAATAATGCCTAGATGGAAAATTTTTCCTTTTTGGTGCTTCAGGAAACAAAGTTGAAGTAGAACTAAGAACATAAAACATGACTCAGTCACCATAGGGAAAACTGCAGGCAACAAATAGAATCCGTCCTACAACTAATTTCGATTTTGTATTACACGGACCTCTTAATCAGGACAGAAACATATTATTGGAACAAGAGTAGCTTAATTTAAGACCAAAAATCCAGGCTTCAAGCCATTCCCATATTCAGCCAAAATTTTCTCCTAAAATATTCAAGCTACATGCCAAAACCACATCAAAATGAATTCAAGTTCTACAAACAGCTTTATCCTACATCTTCATCTTATCGGGGAGCAATTGTACATGAAATTCAAGGATTTTATTGCATCTTTTGTGTTCCGTTTGGAGATCAGAATCGCAACACAAGGCCTACCTTGAGTTTTCAAAATTTTCTATCCTGTTTGTCATAGCTTCATACCAGAGATATCCTCAATGATGAAAGCATGATGATTGAAGTACAGTAACTCTAATACTTTATAAAAATCATTCATCTTTGTTCCAATTTGGAATAAGCTTTCAATAATAACTTATTATATGTAGCACATTCATGCATGCTATCAAGAATGCTAGAACCGAACCATGGAAAGAACAAATAGTTGGAAATATAAGAGTTACAGATACGTTTAACAACAAAGTGAAAATGAAATAAACAAAATAAATCAAGAAATAAAAGGGGATCTAATTAGAGATGTGAAAATGACAAACCTCAAGTTTAGATTACAGCTTTTTGCAGCTAATTGGTGTCCTAGTTCACTCCTCAACTCTGAGATTGAATCTGCATTGGCAGCCTACAATTAACAGGATCAAGTATAAGCTTTGAAAGCTTCTCCATACTGGGTTTACAGTCAAAAATCACCTGACTAAAAACACAGCCTTCTTGAAGGAAAAATACACAACAATTTACAGCAGAAGCTCAAAACAACACCACAAGGACATTATGTCATCAACATCATTTGAACTACAAGGTTCCACATCTCGAGATCCTGAAAGTATCTAATGAGACCAAACACAGTTTACTGCACCCATAAGCTTGGTCGTGCTTGTTTATGTTTAGATATCTACAATAAGAGCTTAGTGGAGAAAAACAAAATGAACTTATTCCCGAATGACATAAGAGAAAATAGGAATATTTGGAGACATATTGCAAAAGGCACATCAACATATGAAAACTATAAGTGCTAAGATCATTTTCTTTCAGCATTGGATACTTATTTAGAATAAACGATGAGTATTGATCCAACTACAAAAATTAGAAACCCTTTGCAGCTTTCATTTTGCAGACTTTGATTAGAGTGGAAATACACAAGCAAGAAATTATTTGACAAACACATAGTTGACCAAATTTCCATATCCAGTCCAACATTGTCTAAGAGTAAAATAGAACTATGAGATGTTATTAATTGACAGACTGATGAATATTGAGTCAAATAACCAATTCCTAGCTGCTTTTCACCTAAATTTCTACATTCTTCCATCCATTAACGCTAGAGAGCAACTGCAAAATGTCATATATTTATGACATTGACTAGCAATTAGCTTGTTCACCACATTGAGATAAGGATGATTTGAACCAATGATTTTCAGTAGAATAAGTTGCTTTTACAAGTGTTATTTTGAGGTTATAAACACACGAAAGCTGGCATTCAACTTTACTCATTCCTTATCTTTGTCAATTCTGGTGTTGACACAGTGGGCTTTCTTTACTACAGAAGCAGATTTAGTTCTCATTCCTTAAAATTTTAGGTACATGGTAATCAAGAGAATATATATAGATCGTCAAGGATAAAGATCCCTTTGATACTTGATTTCGTGTGCATGGTGAGTAAACGAAATTCTCAAACAGTATCTAACAGATCAATTCCAATATCTTCTCTTTGATTCTTATTTACCAAAATAAGACCAAGGGCTTTTGTCAATTGGATTGTTCCTCACCTAAGTCTTGAATTGAACCAAAAATCTATCTTCATTGGAAGAGAACTTAGACTCCTGTTAGGAGACAAACCTCTATAGACTACATATATTTTCAATTTATGCTTCTATATCTCCTCCCTCTTTAATGTAATTATGCATGTTGGTCTGTTCCATTTTAAGTTAAAAAACATAAAGAAAGAGCATGCACAATACCAGACAGTTTCCAAAAGCTCCCCCACCAAGTGCAATTTCAAATGACTGATCAAGGGCTTCATCTATCAGCTTCTGTTTGGTTGATAAGCTCAACATTCCTTGATCAATAATAGACTTCAAGTCCAAAGATAGTAACTGAAAGAAAAGTCAGACTTAGATTACTAGCAGTTTACATAACAAGAACCATCAAAATTGAAAATAATAACGTGTTCACAAGCAGAAACACAAACATTAGAGTTTTTTAGAAATATAAGAAGAACTTGTTATAAAGGAGCAAGCTGTATGCACGTTGTGTATGTGACAGAGATACCTACCACATGCGCACTAATAGAGACCATGGATAGTAGAAGACAGAAAAACAATCAAATAGAGCTAATAATGCTTACTTGTAAAGCAAACGTACATTCCTCCAAAATTACAAAGATCAAGCGAAATAGATAGTTCTCGAGGGAAATAGCCAGTTCTGCATTATGCTCTTTCGACAGCTTTTCCGTGATCTAAATAACTGTTAATATCCCCCAGAGCCAGTGGAATTATTTTTAGTCATTTGGATGAAGTTAGAGCTTGACGTTGATGTTCTATAAAATTCTTGAATGACAAACTAAAATCACTTGATAATTCTAACGGAGTTCTTTATATTTGCTGGCATACTGTCAAAAGCATGAGTGGATGTTAAACTATAAAGGTAAAAACTTATTCAGAGTGAAACATCTAATTTTACTTATTTTCTGCTGTAGTGGAAACAAAATTCATATTTCTAAATGCTAAAACAGATAGGCCACAACCAAAAAGATTGTGAGAAAACATTGAAGAAGGTAAATCAAGGCATTACCTGGTCAAACAAGGAAGGGTTTAAGTGAACGCTAAATTCAATATTCAAATCTTTCAATCCACTACTAAAAGCTTTGCTGTCTTCAAGTCTCCACCTCCAAAGATCCCCATCTTCAATGTAATCAAAAAGAGGCTTAACACGCACGAATTCACTGATAACACGACGACTATGATCAACATCAGCAATCCTGGAGAGCTTTTGCTTGAAATAATCATAAGCAATAGTAGCCCCACTTCGATCCATGTCTATGATTCTACTAACGTTATCACCAAACGAAGTTTGGAACATCTCCAGCGCCGTTTTGTGGTGATCCAGTACAACCACCCTACACGTACATCCAAAAAGAAACCAGATTTATGCAACAAAATCACAGAAACGGGTAATATCAATAACAGTAAAGAAAACAAGATGGAAAAAAAAAAAAAGAGTGGGAAAGAAAGGAATGTTAGAAACCTGGGAAGTTTGGAGGAGAGTTGGTGCAAAAAACCAGTGGGACCAACGAAATCAAGAAGATAAATATGAGAGAGTTCGTGAAGTGGAAGTTGGTCAAGAGTGATGGGACAGTAGACGGGGTTGGGAAAAAAGAGTGCAGGAATGGAAGCGGCGGAGAAGTACAGATGGGCGGCCAATGCAGCGAATGCACCGTCTGGACATGGATAATGGTACAGAACCGCTGTTTTCTTCACTGTTTTATCATTCAATTTTCGCAACCGAACACTGCTCAATCTCATTGATGCCGCCATTGTCTTAGTCTTCCACTTTACTGCCTAGCAAAGCCGGTCTCTGCTTCGAGGATGAGAGAAGAGGAACCAGGTCGATGTGCCTTTCCCCGATGAACAAAGCCGTGTTCCAACTTCATACGTTTGAGTCCTCAACTTGCGACGCGTCGTCGGCACTCTTCTTTTTAACTTGTTTCTTTCTTTAAAAAAGTAGGGTAAAAACTAGACGTGATTTTTAAATTCTATTTTCTGTTTTTAATTTATATTTTTTCAAATAAAAACAAAATTATTATTAATATAATTATATTCTTATTACTAATAAAATTATAGATTAAATAAAACTTAAAGATAATATTTTAATTAATTAATTTTATTTCATCAATAAATTATTTTATTTTATTTTATTATTAATATAATTTTATCTAATAACTATTAAACTAATTTTATTTAATTTAATTACACTTATTAAATAAAATTAAATTATTCAAAAACTTATTAATAAATAATTTTAATAGTTAAATATTTAATATTAAATTAAAAATTAAAAATATATACATTTAATTGATAATAAATTAGATTAAAAATTTTAATTTTCTTTTAAAACTTTCAAATCAAATCTTCTGTTGCCTCTTATAAAATTAAATCAATAAATAATCAAAATTGGGTTGAGGAGATTTGTACGAACTGAGGCAACAGGGTATTCGGGAGCAACAGATTTTGTTCCCTTCCAATTCACCGACACAATTATCTCGTAGTACATGTTCCATCGTTATGTTATTGGATTTAATAATACAAGCAAGAAAACTAGGAGCAAGTTTGTATTTTTGCCATGGAAAAATATCGAACCAACCCACATCCCCTTGATTTGCGAAAATAAAAGCACAACCCAGAATTGACTTTCTTTGCCTTGTCACTGTATTTTTATCACGAAACTTAGTTTCTTTGCCTTGCCTCGGTACTTTTGGGAATTGACTTTCTTTGCCTTTTCTATTTGATATTTGCTCTCATTTGTTGTTCATAATCATGGATCTAATGTTCTATTGGTCTTGCCTGTTCTCATTATTTTATAAACCTTGGGTAAAGGAAAAAAAAAAGACCTATTTTGTTTTTTCTTCGTAAATGTCAAAAATAGATTCTTACGAAAAACAAAAAAAAAAGATAAAAATAGAGGCATTTTTTGTTGCTCTTTGTGAAAATCACGAGAGTGGACTCTGACCAAATGCCTGCCTACTCTTGCCCAAGAGGGAGCCTACTATTGATCTGCCTACTCTTGCCCAAGAGGGACCCTACTATTGATGTATGAGCAAGTTGTCAACTGAATATTTATTCCTTTCAACTCTACCGTTATCTTCGCTCTCTCCCTTCACCCTCCACCTTCTTTAGTTGAGATAATTCAAGACAAGACTTGTCCAACTTGCCTGGACAATAAGAAGATAACTTATGCTGACATTGCTATTACGTTTAGGAATGATAATGGGTCAACTTTGTTAATTTTTTAAATTAAAAATATAAAATAATATCTTTTATAAAGTAAGTCCGAGTCTAGGCTGCCCAAGTCCAAATCTGCCTAAGACCCATCTTTTCTATTGTTTTACTCAGAGGAATTGAACTTTAAACCGGTTCGAGACTAAGCCTGACCTATGAATCGATCCATTGAAAATACCTTGATTGAGACCCACAGGCCAGCCTATTGTCATCCCTAAATTTACATTTTCTACTTACACTATGACTCATGACATATGTCTTCATGTCGATATTATTGATTTTTATTATTATAAAACTTGTTTATAATTTAGCTTATATGTTCACTCTGGCTAGAAAGTAAAGTATTTTACTCTATTTGTCCTTAATAAAGACGATGTTTGACAATTGATTAAGTTTCTACTAAAAAAACATTTAAGGCTTTTGAATTTTACATTATTTTCATAAACCAATCTTATATCAGATTTTCAAATGAAAAGTTAAACTATTTATCTAACTTGTCTTGCAAATTAATGTAAAAGTACTCTTTTATCAAGACATGAGATATATTGCAACTTGTTTATGTTTGGCCAATCTTTTTTAAGATTTGAGAATGAGATATAGTGTCACTTTGAAATTTAATTCTATTCATGATTATAAGCCAATTTATGGTTACAATGTTGACATTAGCGACAATCATAAAACATAAACTAATGTTTAATATTTGAATGATATAGAAATTGGTCAACCATAATTAACAGTAAATCTTCAACACTAATTAGAAGGACTGATAGTAAAAAGCAATATGATGAGCAAGTTTATGGTCAATGTGAAAGTCAAAGCTATTTGATGACTTTTTGTACAAATGGCAATCTTGGGAAAAGATTTTATAGATGCCTAACTATGTGATAGGTTAGTTAGTCAAAGAAATAATGTAGTTTTTTTGAAAAATAGAAATAATGTAGTTGCTATTTGATAATGAATAATATCTATTACTACATTGTTGTAGGAAAGGGAATATAAGTTTTTTTTCAATAGTAAGAGATCTTTGATAACTTGCCTAGCCTTATTATCAGGTACAAAAAATTGCCTTGGTTATTATTACAAAGGTTTTCCTTCAAGTAGCAACTTATCTACTAGTTGTGCCAACCTCTTTACACGATAATCTCACATAGCTTTGTTAAAGTAAGATTCAGCCTTATCTCGTAATCATTGGCCAACCTACTTATTTTCGATTGCCTCACGACCCTCGTAGTGTTTAACTCTTACACTCTTACGAGAATAATACAAAATAACTAAATATTTATAACAACAATAAGAACAAGAAAGAGATACAGCAAAATGCCAACCTTTTTTATTTCCCTCAAAGTATACAAAGGAATGCTCCTCACATCTTTGTCTCTCCCACTCTCACTATCTTGAGAAGAGCAAAACTCAAATGAGATATTTTTAGGCATCTCTAGATGAATAAATTAGAATCCTATTAGAATTGTACTAGCTAAGATCACAATCTTATCCTTATCAGATTACATCACACTACCCAATAGAATGACATCCTCATCCAATTAAGACTTTATCTAATAGGATTAAACCACATCATAATAACAAGATAAACTATTACATTTATATAGGAATGATCTATCCACATCTACGAAGATCTCCTGTAGCACCCCCTTACCGTAGGGTACACACCGGGACGCTCGGAGGTCATTCCGACACATATCCTACCATAAGAGTACGCTACGTTCGATCATTACATTCACTTCATATGGCATGGTATCATAATTCACTTAAAAAGCATCATAAGAAATCACAATTGTTTTTTTTTTTTGACCAACTGTTCCTCATTTCATTTCTCAAAATCGAAAGTCTACATTGATTCTTTCAACCTTTACTACATGTATATAAACCAAACCTAGTACAAAAGTACTACATGAAAGAGGAAAATATAATAAATCTATCTAAGCCCTTCAAAAATCCTAGCTGACCGACCTTTGAGCCATGACTTCTCTTGCCCACTCACAATCTACACAGCAGTAGAGTCCCTCAGTAGCTAAAGTCGTCTCTCGATCCTGAAAAGACAACGTTGCAATTTTGGTAAGTTTTGTGAACTCAATGAGGTAACCATCATCGATGGTTTACTCAATTCATGCAATACATCAATTCATATCACAACTATTTCACAAATTGGTATTTCACATAAGTAACACCGTTTCACTTAAGCATAAGCAATTCTGCATTTCAATCAATCAAACATACTTAAACAAACGCATATGAAATGCTTATGAGACACTTTTCTAATTATTAGGTTGTTGTGACCGAGTGCCTGATCTGTTTCATATAGGGCTCATTAAACTTTGAGCCTAAGGCTCTGAATCACTTATGAGCTCGAGGCTCAGTTTCACTCGTTGAGCTTCAAGCTCTAATCGGTGGCTACTCTAGTCACAACTGCCATTATCTGATTATGCATTCATATATGGAATGCATGTACCACAAGCAACCATATTATAAGCACATAGGTCTTCACAATCACATACAATCAGCACTTCAATATCTCAATCTACCTTACACAATTATCGGACCTTCTGTCCGGAATCTACAATCAAATACATTCATTTATCATTCAAAACATGAATTAGGCAAACAAATAATTGAGTGAGACCATCTAGGTTACTCACAGATTTCTCCCGAAGCTAATTCCTGGAAGATCCGGCAACGTCTGGAAGTGGACGTTCCAGTTGCTCCTCTATAACAAATAGCATACACGATATCACAATTTACACCATTAAGAGTGTTCAATAATGCACATGTATGAAATGAATTATGTAAAATGCATGTTCATGATAATCTCAGGTATCACTCCCTGAATTCTTCTCAACACTGTCTCCATACCAAAACTCATTTGAATATAACTAACATTTGGGTTTATGCCTCTCTAGAACCATTGAAATCACAATTCATTACTCACTGGCTTACTTTCAGACTTTCCAAAACACCCTTTCGGGTCTACTGTTCACATACAATCCGAAGGCGAAACTGAGAAAATTTGGTCATACTCTCTTCTAGAAAAGTGTTCTTCTATGTCTTATCTTTCCATTGATACTAAAATCACTCAATTTGGTTTAGTAATATGGAAGATATACCTTAAACATTTTCATACTATTCTTAATAAAAAACAGTTTACTGTATACAACTTCCATCTAGAAATTGAACACCTTAAAAACTGAATCAAGATTAAGCTTCTTCATGAGATTTGTAGACCTATTTCTCCAGTGTACTCCAAATCAAAAATCACCTCAATTAGAATCCTACAGATCAAAATATCATCAAAATACTAAAGTATGTTTAGTAGAATAACACCAATTCATACTCCTTTAAGACCACACTCACTGCATCTGTCCCACTCTTTTCACCCAATCTTTCTCCATTCATTTCAGATAGCTATGATTCTTTCTAAAGCTGTAGATAAATGACTTATGAATCTAATGGTTTAAGAATCAAGTCATTTGGAGGTCTAGAGAAGAAGTTATGGCCAAAAGAATCCAACATGTTCATATCTTTACTTGTATTGTACATGTCTTGGCGCAATTGTTATAACTCTCACTACAAATATCAGATTGACTTTATTTTTAGATTATTTGAAAGAGCACTTCCAAATCTACAACTTTCATGAAGACCTTAAAGGCCAATTCTATCGTCTGACTTCTGTATCGTCTCACTTTTGCATCGTCTCACTTTCACTTGGTCTTACTTTCACTTCGTCTTACTATTCCGTTTTACTTTTACATCTTACTTTTGCGTCTTATTTTTGCGTCTCAGTTTTGCATCTCACTTTTGCGTCTTACAACTTTGTCTTACTTTGGTGTCTCACTTTTACGTCTCATTTTTGCGTCTTATTTTTGCATCTTACTTTTGCGTCTCACTTTTACGTCTCACTTCTGCGTCTTACTTTTGCATCTCACTTTTGCCAGAATGTCTTCCCTTATAGGGATCATAACTTTTGACTCCGATGTCTAACATTTTCATACTATATACCGTTGGAAAGATAAAAGAAAGATATACATCTTTTCAGAAGGCATATTAGTTAAAATCTCTTTATATCAATCCCAAATTTGCCCCTAAACTCTAAAGACGAATTTTCTATACACACGCCAACGTGCTAGACCAACTCCATAACTTCATGAAATTTTGAGACTTTTAGAGATAGAAATAAAATTCGATGTCTTCATACAAAATGTAGCCATTTGTCTCTAGTATAATTCAAATTAAGAATCATCTCGTTTAGAGAACTAGAGAAAACGTTATGGCTAAAAGACTGAAGTGTATTCAGTGAACATTTTCCAGATTTTCTAACTTTCAATGTTTTACATCACCAAAACATCAAAAAAATTTCAAAAACTAATTTAACACTATAACTGAATTTATTTCTTCCCAACCACCCAGTATTTATGAACAACCATGTAAATGTAATTTTTCATTCAGATGACAGTAATTTATCAACTTTATTTCACAAATCCCCAACTCTAAGGGATTTCTTCACCACTTACCTGCTGAAAA
>JANZLD010000006.1:58599343-58627920 GCA_026413575.1 Erythroxylum carthagenense
GTACCAGATTATTATTTTGGATTTCAATTTACTGATTTCTGTTATATTGTGGTTTAAATTATTGCGATGCCGTGTGGATTATTAGCGAAATGTTCTGGTAGTGAACCTTTATCGTGGGATACGTGCCGGAGCGAACTTCGGGCGTCCCGATATGTACCCTACGATGAGGGGGCGCTACAATGGTAGTTATAGTTTTTGAGTTGCGATCAGGGAGGGTTATAGAACCAAACAGGCCAAAAGGTTTTATGCAAGAGTAATGTTTTATATCTAAACACATATGAGTAGACGCGCCTGAATCTATTATCTATGATCCTTTGTCATACGAAACACTATTTGATCCATGCAGATATAAATTCTTACTCGCAAAGTTACTAAAAGAAACATGTTTGGTTTCTGCGTTACCTTTACCTCTCATGCACCTTATTAGTTCGTTTACTTGTTGAGCAAGCACGTTGATGTCCAATTCGTTCTCAGTTGATTCTGTGCTCACTGGTCTATTGTCAATAGGTGTCTCCATCACAGTAGCAGCATGGTGGCCCCTTTCTCTAGCCCTTTTGTCTTTTAGCTCTTTGAACCAACATGGTATTTCGTGTAGTTTGAAACAGGTGTCAACATTATGTCCCTTTTGGTGACAGTGCTCACAATACTTATCCTATTTTCTTGAATTAAACTTCCTCCTGTTGTAGTTGCTTGGGTTACCACTGTCTCTACCCTCAGCTCTTTTGTAACTTCCCTGCTTAGCCATTAATGCTTACCTTCATGCTGTCTCCTTCTCCATGGTTCTGTGACATGCTTTTCTGCTTCTCTATTGTCAAAATCATAGAGTAGGATCTACTCACTGGTGGCAGCAGGTCATTCAACATAATATGTCCCACCACATGGCTGTATTCCTCTCTTAACCCCATCAGGAACTGAACAAGCCTTATATTATTCTCCACAGATCTATTTTTGTCATTGGCTTCACAGGCACATCTCGCAAAGGGCATCAGACAATTCAAATCATCCTATAGTTTTTTAACTTCGTGAAATAGGCAGTCACCAACCCATTCCCTTGTCTTAGATTTCCTATTTCTTGCATTGGTCCATCACTCTCCCGTATCTAGATTTCAATTCCTCCCACAAATCTCTAGCAGACGTAACTACCAGAAAAGAATAAGCTATTTCTTTGCTAATGGAGTTTAAGATCTAAGAGGTTACCATTTTGTCTGCAGTGCATCATTTTCGGAGGCGTGATGGGTTGTTCTCTGGTTTATTTATATCACCGTTTACAAACCCCATGTTGTCCTTAGCTCCTAATGCAATACTAATGGATTGGCTCCACGATAGGTAGTTATTTCCATCAAGTAGTGAGGTCACCAAGATATACCCTAGGTTTTCAGATGCTGCTATGGAATAGGAGTCAAGCTTAGCGTCATTCTCGTGTGTGTTAATATCACTGTCATTCTCGTCGTTCTGAGACATGATGTGAGTAATGTTAATGAATCAAGGATATATCCTGCTCTGATACTAAGTCAAAATCATGGGAGAATGATAGAGACAGGAGGATGGAGAGAAAAATCTCTATATTTCATTTCAGCAAAAAAAAATGTTGTACATGGTTTATACAAGTGGAGGAAAGTAAAAGGAAAAAAAAAAAGGAATCATAACGAACCATCCTTTGTATACAAGCTGTACATGATTCTGTATTTTGCGTTGCAGTTGTTATCATATGGCTATGCCTATTATTTTAGCTAGTTCCGACGGTGACACCAAAACGAAGATTTATAAGAGAAAGTTTTAAAAAATTTGAGGTGAAAATAGTAAAAATGAATGTTTAATGACTTACGTACAACTAATTTCAAAGTTAAAAAACCAATTAAAATTTTGTTGTTTATTTTTAATTGATATAAAAAACAAGTTGGTAAAAAATAAATGCAAGTAAACGTGGTTAAAGAAGGAGAACCTTAGGTAAAATTAAATAGAGATGTACACAAATTTTTAATTTTGAAAATCTATGAATTAATTATTAAGTTTGGTACTTTTTATATTTAAATTGTAAATAATTTTATATAAAATTGCAAGCTTATAATATTGTTGATACTTATTTGTAATTTTGAAACTACTCCTGCATGTTAACTTAAACAGCGCAGTGACAACGGACTAGATTGTTCTCCCCTGAATCTTGGTTCTTTTTATCATCAAGAACAATGGCGGCAAGCACCGTTTCGGGGGCTGTTTCACCCATCTTTAGAATCCACAATGATGGTCATATGGAAACTAAGAAGCGAATTGCCTCATGCCCAACGCAAACTCCTTACTTTTCAATGTATTGTAGTGGCTGGAGCCAGTTATGCATCCAGCAAAGAAGAGGACGACATAGCAGTGGCTTACTAGTCGTGGCTTCTACTTCACCACCATCCTTGTCCAAAACTAAGCTCTTCGTTAGTGGTCCGTTTCCTTGTTTCCATTTCTTTATTGCTTTCCATATGGGTGGTTTTGTATTTGCTTGTTTGTGCTTCATTTCTGGTGATTATCTTTTCAATTTGTGTAGATTGATAAACGAGTTACAGAATTTTAAAGAGACTGAAGTGTTTAAGGGGATTGTTTTTCTTGAATTGGAGGATTTTAACTTGCTTAATTATGGGTGTGGCGTCAGCTTTACTTTCTTTCTAGCTTTCATGATTCTTTCGTAAATCATTCTGATATCCCGTATTATAAGACTCCATTATGTTAAACTAGCGCCAAAAAAGGGGGAAATGCTATAGGAAAGTAAAGAATCATCACATATAATTCTTGTTATGTTGCAGGATAAAGAATGATTTTCAAATTAGATTATACGGCTGTGATTTGCTATTAAGTCTTCAATAAGTTACAGGTGTCACAATCAAACTCTTTAGGGAGCAATCAGGTCATGAGAGACATGGACTAGAGCTAAGAAATGTGTTCAAACGACTCATAGAGCTCCTTGGATTAACTAACATAAACTTCTGAACAAGATTTTCTGCTGAATCGTAGAACAGGGCTTAAGTACTTCTTCACTTTTAGGATTACGTTTCCTATTAAATTTGGGTTTATTATCTCAACATTGCTTGACCATCTATTAAACTCCTGCATCTCATCCAATGCTCAAGGTCATTTAGCTATCTTATTTTCAGTTATGCTTCAATTTCTTGACACAAGAAATTATCAGTTGATCCCGCAATAGTCTTTGTGATTCATCGTATATGCACTTATGCATGTGGGTTTATCTATGTATGCATATCTTAATTGTCCATATTAATGCAAAAGAACTTAAAGTCTATAAAAGAAATAAATATGGAAAAATTAGTCAATTAAAAACTTTAATTTGGTCGGTGAAGGGTATTGAATTGACAACAAAGACAATAAGAGCTGAAATTTAGATAATGTCAAGATTCCTTATTAGATAGGAAGTAGTAGGAATTTAGATATGTTATCCTAATTGTCTAGTACTTATAAAATTTTTATTAGAATAAGATTTCAATTTCTTAGGAACCATTTTGTAATAAAACAAGAGTTCTAGGAACTTCTCTATGAATATGTGTTTACTTAGCCCTTCAATAACAAGATATCCTGAATTTTTTACAAATTTTTCAATTAGAAGGTGTGATGCTTTCTTCTAAGAATGATTGTTAGATCTTAGGAGTGATTCCTACTTCCCAACTATCTATTACTTGTTTGCCTCACCTAAATTCCAACAACCAAAACCCTAAACTCTAGCCATATCAAACTTAAATTCTAACCATCTCAAAACCTGAAATTCTAACCTAAATTTCTTGCAATCAAACCCCAAAAACCCCATCGATACCAAATATGAAATTTAGCATTCCAAGTCAAATTTTAGACTTAAAATCTGAATTTTTAGCAGCCTAACAACACTAGACAGCCCATGTTTCCTAGTTTCCATGAGTTTTAGCCACTAGTTAATCTTTCTTCTATTTATTCTACATCAATTTGATATGAGGGCATTGGTTATTGAAGAATGAAGACAAAGTAATTCTTCTATGATTTTTTTGTGAATAGTATAAGGAATATATAGGACAATACAACCCTAAATCACCTCCTTAAAATAAAAAGAATCTATTTATACTCTAAGTAATAAAATCTCAACTAATTAATAAAATATCAACTACTTATCAATAGAGAATCAACTAATTATCTCTAGAGATAATTCGCTGATTATTTCTATAATATCAGTACTCCCCTTCAAGTTGGTGCATAGATATTGATCATGCCCAACTTACTTGCAAACAACTCAAAATTTTGTTGTAGTAGCCCTTTAGGGAAGACATCAACAACTTGTTGTGTTGTAGGTACAAATGGTATGCAAATGAGTCCACTTTAAACCTTTTCTTTTATAAAATGTGTGTCAATTTCCATATGTTTTGTTCAATCACGTTGAACTGGATTGTTGGCAATATTGAATTATATCTTGCCTCCACACTACTTCTAGCTACCAAATTTTGTTTTTTACTCCTCCAAGTTGTTAGATTTCTCCACAGATATGTGCAATACCCAGAAGTTGATCTTCTGTTAGTAAGAGGCCCTGCCCAGTTTGCATTAGCGTAGATTTCAACTCTCTTTTGTTTGCTTTTCTTGAAGAAAATCCTTTCCATGGAGTTCCCTTTAAGTATCCCAAGATTTTGTATACTGCTTCCAAGTGTTCTTCATAGGGAGTATACATAAATTGGTTTACCACATTGACAACAAAGGAAACATTTGTTGGAAAGAGCACAATTGTAGAGTATTCAAACAAGAAAGTAGAAGCAGTGAGATGTTTTTTCAGGCCATCTTCCTATATTGCAGATTGGCATATTCCTGCAAATTTGACAATTAGCATGAAGAGCAGATGGAGATTTTAGTAATACTGGACTAAGTGGTTTCACAAGTTCCCCTCGATCTCAAGATGTAGATGATTACTAGGAACCATAAATCTCTGTAATCTAGATGCTATGGATTATACTAATTTTGTCCTCTAGATTGTGTGTGTGTGTGTGTATTTATAATGAAATCTATTAATTTTCCAAAAAAAAAAGGAATATCTGGTTTGGTGTGAGATAAATATATTAACTTTCCTACCAGTCGTTGATATCGACCTGTATCTACTGGAATTCCTTCCTTAACTTCACCCAACTTTGAGTTAAATTCCATAGGAGTATCTGATGGTTTACATCCAGTCATCCCAGTTTCGTTTAGAAGGTCTAAGATATACTTCCGTTGGGTGACTACTACGCCCTTCTTAGATCTAGCAATTTCTATCCTTAGGAAGTATCTAAGATCCCCTAGGTCTTTGATTTCAAACTCCTTTGAAGGATTTTTTAAGAATTTCAATTTCCTTAAAATCATTGTCAGTGAGGATAATGTTGTCTACATACACAATTTGATTCACAATCAATTTCCTTAAAATCATTGTTAGCGAGGATAATGTTGTCTACATACACAATTAGATTCACAGTCCTTCCCTCTACAAAAGTTTTTATGAATAGACTATGATCAAACTATTGTAAGAAACCTTGAGATTTCACAAATCTTGCAAATCTTTTAAACTAGGCCCTTGGTGATTGTATCAACGCATTTAAAGATTTTTTTTAGTCTGCATGTCCTTTTACTGAAGTTTTCACGAAATCCTAGGGGATTACATCCAAATGATGTAGAGTCCAATCCAGATTAACTGCAATAGAAAGCAACATTCTCACATTATTTTAGTTAGCAACAGGGGAAAAAGTTTGTGAATAATCCATGCCACAGGTTTAGTAACCCCTTAGCAATGAGGTGAGCCTTATGTCTTTCAAATGATTCATTAGAATTGTACTTTTACATTCAATCAGTATTTTCCTTCTCGTAAGATCAACTTCCTCCCACGTTCTATTTGTCCCCAAAGCTATCATCTCCTCTAGGACTGCATCCCTCCACTCAGGTATATTTAGAGCCTCCTGTATATTCTTAAGAATGGAAACATTGGATAACTTAGAAGTAAATGCTTGAAGTGATGGAGATAGACATTGATATGATAAGAAGTTATATAAAGGATATTTGGTACAAGTTCTAGAACCTTTCCTAAGAGCAATAGGTAAATCTAAAGTTTCATCCGACTTTGGAATAGATATTGGTTCAGGTGACACTAAATAAAAATAGACTCAACCTGATATTTACTTGTTTGGTCTTCAATCTCTGGATTTGTTTTTAGGTTAGACTTTTGACCATGTTGCAAGTTGTCTGGACTTTTCAGTCGTTCTGGATATTTTCTCAAAAGACTTTTCCTTTAAAACGATTTCCATCTTGTCTTGCACACATTTCATTCTTTTCTTGAGATTGACTTTGTAAAGGCATTGAAGATGAATCATTATTTTCATTATTTGAGGTATCGTTAATGTTTGAATAAGAATTATAGAAAATATCTACATCATTGTCATAAATATCAAAACACAAATCTTCGTTATGTGTCTCCCATTGAAGATGAGGCAAGACAGAAAGGGGTTTATCTTTTAAAAAGGTGACAACCGTGGAAATAAAAAACCATAGGTTATTGGATCAAAGCACTTGTACCCTTTTTGAGTGGAAGGATAACCAATAAAAAGACATTTTCATGCTTTAGGATCAATTTTTCTCTTATTGTTGTCATGAATATGAACAAATGCCGTACACCCAAACATTTTAAGCGGGTGATCATGTGATAATTGAGATGAAGGAAAACATGTATTAAAACAATTATGGTGTTTGAAATTTTTAAGCTTTTGAAGGCATCCTATTGATCAAATATGTAGTTGTTAAGATAGCCTCACCCCATACGTACCTAGAAGTATTAGTTGAAAACATTAGAGATCTTACAATTTCTCATAGATGTTTATTTTTTCTTTTTGCTATTCCATTTTGCTGTGGGGTGTCAGTACATAAGCTTTGGTGAATAGTATCTTTTTCAACAAAAAAATTCCTTATAACCTTCTTGAATTATTCTTTTCCATTATAAAAATTTGAATTCTAGTTTGAAACTGTGTTTGGATCATATGATAAATGTTTTGAAACCCTCTCTCAACATCTGACTTCTCATTGAGTAAAAATAACCAAATAATTTAGTGTGGTCATTAATAAAAGTTATGAACCATCTTTTTTCTAGTTATTGTTTTTATTCTAGAAGGACTCCAAATATCACAATGGATTATAGCAAAGGGTTTTGTAGCCTTGTAAGGTTGTGTTGGGAAAGATGTTCGATGATGTTTAGCAATTTGACAAATTTCACATTGAAATGAAAATACATCTTTATTTGTAAAAAACTTTGGAAACAAATGTCGCATATAATGGAAACTTGGATGCCAAGTCTAAAATGGCATAACATAATTTTATTCTCACGAACTATTGAAATAGAATTAAAACAATTTCTCTGGGATTGCCTGTTTGAGTCATATCCATTTTCGAAGAAATGGAGACCTCCAACTTGTTTAACATAGTCAATCATCTTCCTCGTGTTCAAATCCTGGAATTGACAATCATATGAAGAAAAATTAGCTCAACAATTTTGGTCAATAGTTATATTATTAACGGACAATAGTTGCAGGACAATTTAGGAATGAGGAATATTTGGAGTGTAAGATCAGGGGAAAGAACAATTGATCCTTTCCCAGCTATTAGTTAGTAGGAACCATTTGCTATTTCTACTCTTTGATTTCCTGCACAAGGACTATAAGAAGAAAACAATTTAGAGGATCAAGTCATATGATCTGTTGTTGCAGAATCAATTATCCAATAATGATCTGAATTGACACTGAAACAAGGGGCAACTAGATAATTAACTTTTTGAACTAAATAATAGGTAGGATATGGACTTCAGAAATTTTGAGAGTAAAGAATTTTACATATTTGCTCTATTTGTTCCTTTGTGAAAGTCTGTGTGATAGAAGACGTTTCAGGCTCGGATTCAATAGTGTTGGCTTGAGAGGTACGACTGTCTCCAAATTGTTTTTTTTCCTCCAATTTTTCAGCTTTACACGAATTTTCCAGCATGTTTTCCGGATGTGTGAATCACGTTTATAGTGATCACACCACATCTTTTTGTTGTTTTCTCTCTCTCCCTCAGCCTCGATTCCTCTTGACATGAGTGCAGAACCTTCAGCCTCTAATTTGGAGTTCCCAATCATCACTTTCCGCCTCATCTCATCTCTCCTTACTTCCGAGAGAACCTCTTTGATAGAGCGTAAAGGTTTTCTACCTAATATTTGGCCTCTAACGTCATCTAATTCTTGATTCAATCTTGCAAGAAAAACATAAACTCTATCGTTTTCCTCCCTTTTTTTTTTATGTTGAGCATTGTCATTTTGAGCATTGTCATTTGGACAATCTCAATCATCTTCTAACATAGGTCCAATTTCTGCTACAAGGTTACAAGTTTGTTATAAAACAATGTAACGTCACGGTCTCCTAGCTTGGCCTTCCATAGCTTCATTTTTAGTTTGAAAATTTGAGAAGAATTTTCAATATCAGAATACATCTCTTGAACCGCATCCCATACATCTTTAACTGTTGGCAGAAACATATGAGGTTTTTTGATTGCAAGTTCTATGGAATTAATTAACTAAGTTGTGATCAATGAATTTTCGAACCTCCATATTGCCATATTTGAATCATTCATAGTCGGCCTTGTTGTGTCTCCAATCAAATACCTGCGTTTTCGTTTATTATCGATGGCTAACTTTATTATTTGCGACCATTCCAAGTAATTCTGGCCATTCAAATCAGTTACGTTGTACGTTTCCCATATTAGCAATGGGATTAGTCACACTCAAACTTGGAGGATGAGGAGTTTCTTCGTTGGCCAGTCATCGTTAAGTGATAGTCCATTTAGGACTGATTTGAATGAAGGAAGGGAAACAAATTAAGAGCCATGGCTCTGATATCATGAAGAAAGAAGACATAGTAATTCTCCTTAATTTTTCTGTGAAAGGAATATATAGGACAATACAGTCCTAGATCGCCTGCTTAAAATAAGAAGAATCTATTTATTCTTTAAGTAATAAAATCTCAACTAATTAATAAAACATCAGCTAATTATCTATAGAGAATCAACTAATTATCTTATTTATATAATATCCATATTATTTCTATAATATCAACAGTTAGAAATGACGATATATAGCAAAAGGGCTTTTAGAAGAATTTTCATTGACCAAGAGTGAAATGAAATACTTTTGAGAGTTATAGTTAGATGGGCCTTAATGATTCTCAATGACAAGATGCTCTAGGAACTATTTCAGAAAACAACATCAAACAACAAACTTCATTGGATATTGAGTGGAGAAAGTGAAATCCAAGATGAAGAGGTTGAAACTAATCAACGGCGAGTAGGATTAGGAAATCAACGCCTACAAAGAGATCCAAAACAAAGAAACCAACTAGCAACACTTGGAGAGCGTATGCGAAACTTTAGGGGCCATGATAGAGTTGAAAAAACATAATATACTTGATGATATTATTAAGAAAGTTCATGTTGGAGCTCTTGATTTTGTAGGAAAGATGGATCCACACCTGTTCTTGGACTAAACAACAATGAAAGATTTTTTTTATTATTACTGCATTTCAAAAGATCGAAAAGTCCAATTTGCAAAGATGAAGCCAGTTGGACATCCTAAAATTTGGTGGAGATGGATAGAAGATAGACTTCAAAAATAGGTCAATCACTAATTGCTGATTGGGAAGAGATGAAGCAGAAGTTATTGGAAAAATAATCACTATTTTTTTATTTAGAAGATCTCCAAGATCAACTCATAATTGCGGTAGTTGACTGGACATAACTATTTGATGAACTTTCTATCTAATGTGAAGAAGTAGAGTTGAAATAGCAACTTATATCTCACAAAAAAAAAAAGACTTAAGGGCATATATTCACTAGGAACTAACAATGCAAAGGGTTTTCAACATTGATGATGTGCATCACTTAGCTTTAAGAGTGGAACAAGACCTAGGACAATAAGTAACTAAAAAGTTTCAAAGTCAAATATGAGAGTTTGACATGAAGACAATTATGACGGTGCAAAATTTTAGTCCAAAACCTAATGCATCAAAATTTGCATCACAAAACAACTACAAAGATTCAAAAGGAGCTGAACCTAAAGGCAAAGCCATAGCTAAAATTGGGACAAGAGGAGGCAATACTAACAAGAAGTGTTTTCGATGCAATGGAAGGGTCACTCTGCTTATGAATGCACTAGCAAAGGTTTGAACATGATGGGAGAAGAAGAGGAGGAAGAATTTGACAAATATGTGGGTGAACTTGAAGTTGGAGATGAGTTGGACAGTAGACTCTAGTGATGAAAAATTGGTCCTATAAATCCTAATGTAATACCTAATGTAGTGAGATGCATACTAACGAATCCTAAGGCAAAATAACAAGAAGAGTGGCTTCGTATTGTCATTTACTTTACTCAAGTTAGATGTGCAGATAAAGCCCGTAAACTTATCATTGATGGAAGAAGTAGTATAAATGTGGTATCGAAGAACATGGTGACGCGATTGAATTTAGTAACGGAGAAACATCCACATCCTTACAAAGTTGCATGGGTGGATAATAGTACGATATAGGTTGTTTGAAGGTGCTTAGTGCCTTTCAAATTAGGAATTTATGAATATTCTATTTGGTGTGATTTTATTCTCAAGAAAGTATTTCATATTTGACTTGGTCCATCATGGTTTTATGATCGAGATTTGCAACATTTTGGAAAAGCTAACACCTATCAATTTATGTTTTATGGAAAGAAGATAATTTCGAAGGCTATGAAGGTGGACAAGGTAGGAAAGCAAAGAAAAAATAACAAGACAGTTATAAATGCCAAAGAAAAGCCGTTTAATATTCTTGAGGAAAGAGAATTTGAAGCTGTTAGCAAGGAGAAGGGAATTGTGTTTGTAACGGTAGTGAGGGAAGTAATAGAAACAACACTTGAAACATCCCTTACCTTATTAAAAGAAGTGGTTGAACTATTGACTGATTTTTAGACTTTATATCGAATAATTTATCAAGTGAACTACTCCCTCTACGTGATATTTAACATGCTATTGACTTGTTAACTAGATTTACTCCGCCAAATCTTTTAGCCTATCGCTGAAATCTTGTTGAGAATGAACAGTTGAAGAGACAAGTAGAGGATTTGCTGAAAAAAGGGTTTATTCTAAAAAGTTTGTCTATGTGGAGTTGTAGCATTATTGACTCTTAAAAAGATAGAAGTTAGCAAAAGTGCATTGATTGTTAGGTGATAAAAAAGATCATAATAAGGTATAGGTTTCCTATCCCTTACCTTGATGACATGTTAGATATTTTAATTGGAGTTTCTATCTTTATCAAGATAAAATTATGAAGTGAGTACCATTCAATTAGAATCATGCTTGGGGATGAATGGAAAACTACTTTTAAGACTAAAGAGGAGCTTTATGAATGGTTGGTGATGCTATTAGGACTCTCAAATGTAATTAGCACTTTTATGAGAGTGATGAATCGAGTGTTTCGACTATTTATGGTCTGATAATTGGTGGTATATTTTGATGATAGACTATTATGCAGTAAGACTAAGGAAGACCACCTATTACATCTATAACGAGTTTTGAGATTTTTGAGGCAAGCGAAACTTTATATTAACTTAAAGAAGTGTTATTTCGAGCAATCATGTGTTATATTTTTTAGTTTTATTGTATCCCATTGGGGGGTGGAGATAGACCTTAAAAATATTAAGGGCAACCCTGATTGGCCTATTTCAAAAGATGTGCATGAGACACAAAATTTCTATGGCCTAACAACACTCTATAGGCTATTTATTCTTAATTTTAGCACCATAATAACAACCATAATTGAACGTATGAAGAAAGGACAATTTACTTGTCCAAAAGTAGCAACTAAAGGCTTGGAAGAAATCAAGAAAAAAGATGATTGAATCTGCTGTTTTGCAACTTCCAAATTTCTCTAAGGTATTTGAAGTTGCTTGTGACGCATCTCATATGAGAATTGGTGACATACTCAGCCAAAAAAGACTCCCAATTACTTACTTCAGTGAGATGTTAAGTAAAGAAAAATAATGATATTCGACCTATGACGAGGAATTATATACAATGGTGCATTCTCTTAACAGTTAGCATTATTATCTCTCATATAAGAAGTTTATTCTATCTTCACATGACGAATCTCATAAACACTTTAAGTCCCATAAGAACTTGAACAAAAGGCACGCCTTATAGAGTGAAAATTTGAAGTAATTTAACTTTGTTATTAAACATTGAGCAAGAGTTCAGAATAAGGCAGCAGATACATTGAGTAAAAATAACCATTTGCTTAACATTTTGGTCGTAAAAGTTGTGGGATCTAAAAAACTAAAAAGAGAATATATTTCAAATCAAAATTTTGGAATGATTTATTTGGAAATTGCAACTGGACAAAGGGATAGCCACTTCCCTTTCATGCTCCACGATGACTACCTTTTTAACGGACATCTACTTTGCGTACGCAATACTTCTATAAGGGAGTATTTGATTTCGGAATTACATAGAGGAAGGGTAGCATGACATTTTGTTAGATATTAAACCATAGTAATTAAAGATTGCTTTAATTGGATTTCTTTAAAGTGAGACATGTCTAAGGTCATATGACATGTTAAAGGAAAACAATAAAATTTTGGATTATACGCACTACTGCTCGTGCCTTATAAATTATAGTAAGACATAAGTGTGGATTTTGTCTTGTGAATTCCTAAACCCATAAGAGGTTATGATTCTATTTTTGTGATGGTGGATAAGTTTTCAAAGATGAGTCATTCCATTCAATAGTCTAAGACCTATGATGCTATCTATATTTTGCTAAACTCTTCCTCAAAGAGGTTGTACGTCTCCATAGATTACCTTTAACCATTGTTTCTTATTGTGATGTGTGAAGATTGTAAGTTATTTTTAGAGAATTTTATAGAAAACATTAAATATTATGCTTCAATTTTCAAGTTCTTTTCATCACCAAATTGATGAACAAACAGAAGTGGTAAATAAAAGCTTTAAGGACTTGTTAAGATACTTGGTTAAGGACAACGGGAATAATTGTGACATAATTCTTCTTATAGCAGAATTTGCATGCAACATCTCTATAAATTGGTCAATTAGTATGAGTCCTTTTGAGATAGTTTTGGGAGTTAAACCAAGAAAGCGTATGATCCTACTCCTTTACCATAAACAACACAATTTAGTGTTGAAGTTGAAGGTTTTTCACAACACATGAGGGATATCTTTGATGTAGTATAACAAAAGATAACAATCAACAAGTTGACTTATAAAGAATAGGCTGATCAACATTGTGGATTGGTGGATTCAATGAAGGGAATATGGTGATGGTAAGGATTCGTCCATATTGTTTTCCAAAAGAAAAATATAAGAAATTTTATTCACTAATTTCCAAAAGAGCAAGAAATTTTATTCGCTAAGTGTTGGATTCTATAAGATCTTCAAGAAGATAAGTATTGATGCTTATTTTTTAGAATTACCAAGTGACATGAGAATCAGTAATATTTTTAATGTTGCAGATTTAACTATTTTCATGGATATGATGGTAAGCAATATCCTAATGTAGATGTAAGAATTCTAGCCACACCTCATCTTAAAGAGGAGATATAGGATGTTCTTAATGAACAACTTGCAGTCACAAGAGTTGGTGGATATTGACAATTTCTTGTCAAGTGGAAAGGAAGATCAATCTCTGACAGTACTTGGATTTTATAATTTGAATTTCTGATGTTGAATCCAGACTTATATGATCAGTATTATTCACATTCTATGTTGAGGGCAACTTCAAAAAAGTCAACGAGAATTGATATAAAAGAGCTTAAAGTCTATAAAAGAAATAAAAGAGAGAAATTAATTAACCACATGCTTTAATTTGCTAGGACGAAGGGTGCGAATTGAGTTGATAGCAAAGACAATAAGGACTGAAATTTAGATTATGTTAACATTCCTTACTAGATAGGAAGTAGTAATAAGTTAGATATGTTATTCTAGTTGTAGATATGTTATCCTATTTATTTAGGACCGGACATATATAATTTTTATTAGAATAAGATTTGAATTTGTTAGGAACTCTTTTGTACTAGAATAAGAGTTTTAAGAATATTTTTATAAATATATGTGTAGAGATGGTAATTGTTGCCCAGCCTGGACTAAGCCTGAGCCTGGAGCCCAAATTATCAAGTTAAACAATGTCTTTTTAAATTTTAAATTAAAAAAATTAATTAGGCCCCAATCAAGCCCGTTTAATTTCTTTTTTACCCATTGCTAAGCCTATATATGTCACTCAATTCTTCAATAACAAGATATCCTAATTTTTTTTTGGTTACAAATTTGAGTTTTCCATTAGAAAGTGTGATGCTTTCTTTTGAGAGTAATTCCTAGACCGTAGGAGCGATTCCTAGCTCCCTAGCATCCATTACTTGTTTACCTCACCAAAATTCCAGCAACCGAAACTCTAAATTCTAGCTATATCAAACCTAAATTCCAGCCATATCAAGCCCTAAAACCCTAAAATCCTAGCATAAATTTCTAGTAATTAAATTTCAACATTCCAAGCTGAATTTTAAACCTGAAATCTAAATTTTTAGCAGCCTAACACTAAACAGCCCATGTTTCCTAGTTTCTGTGAGTTTTAGCTATTAGTTTTATTTCTTCTATTTGTCGTACTTCACATAT
The DNA here is from genome assembly GCA_026413575.1 of Erythroxylum carthagenense. Lineage (NCBI taxonomy): Eukaryota > Viridiplantae > Streptophyta > Magnoliopsida > Malpighiales > Erythroxylaceae > Erythroxylum > Erythroxylum carthagenense. The sequence goes on from JANZLD010000006.1 coordinate 58,614,032, forward strand.
TGGCTTCCTTTTGATTGATGTCATTATGTTGATAAGTGGATGCTGTCAAAATTGCATTTCTTGGAGTCCATCATAAGCATGTTCTAGTGTACTATACGTAGCAAAATAGCCTAAGAAAATTTGTTTGGTTAAAGTTTTGGTTTTGACTCTAGTGGACAATTGTGGATAGCATATCCTCTGCTAGATGTGAAATGATTTAATTTCACAATTAAGTTCAATCTTAGTATTAAATCTACCTTCGGCTTTCTTTGACAAATACTTCCTTTGGCATAACAAATTCAATCTTAAAAGTTCTACTTGAAGCCTGATAACATGTTTGTGAAGTTGGTATCTGCAGAAATTATGAACAAATGTATTTTATTCTCTATATTACTCGATCAATACATAGGTACAAGTATATATAGAAATTAAGAGGGCTATTCTAGGAAACTAATATCTGTACATAATATCCTAATTGATCTGATTTGCTAACTTTTAGGAGTTAATAATATCTAGGAGATATTTAGCTGGATATTTTCCAACACTCCCCCTCTAGCTGGCTTGTATATGTCATCCATAGCCAGCTTGGTAACCAGAACACTAAACTGCCTCTTGTGTAATCTCTTTATGAGAATACCAGCTACTTGATGGGATGTTGGAATATAGGGAACAAAAATTAATCCTTTTTCAATCTTCTCCTTGGTGAAATGCTTGTCAACCTCAACATGTTTTGTTCTATCATGAAGAACATGGTTGTGAGCGATTCCAATTGCAGCTTTGTTGTCATAATACACTTTCATAGTAACTGAAATAGGAATTTGCAGTTCCTCTAGTGCCCTTTTAATCCATAAAACTTCACAATCCATGTGCCATTGAACAAAACTCAACTTCAACACTGCTTCTTACTTCGCCAAGTTGCCAAGTTACCAAGTTACAACCAACAAATGTGCAATAACCTCAAATTTATCTTCTATCAGTTGCACTCCCTACCCAATCAGCATCAGTATAGACTTTGACTTGAAAATTGTTCCGCTTTCGAAACATTAAACCTTGTCTGCGAGTTCTTTTTAGATATCATAATATCCTGTATACAACATCCAAATGTTCTTGGCCTGGAGAATGCATAAATTGACTCACTAAGCTCACGGCAAAAGCTATATCAGGTCTGGTGTGTGACAAATATATTAATTTCCCAACCAGTTGCTAGTATCTCTCCTTATTAATAATATTTTCAGGTTGAACTAGTCTAAGATTTACACCACTTTCAATAGGAGTATTAGCTGCCTTGCATCCTAGTAATTTGGTCTCATTCAATAGGTCTACAATATATTTCCTTTGATTCACAAATATTCCACCCTTTGATCTAGCAAACTCTATTCCAAGGAAGTATTGAGGAGTCAGGTCTTTAATTTCAAATTCTTTGGCTAATTTCTTCTTCAACCCTACAATTTCAGATACATCATCTCCTCTTATGATGATGTCATCTAAGTAAACAATAAGAATAGATAGCGTTCTTGCCTTGGACCGCTTATAGAACAATGTATGATCGACTTTGATAGTAGCCGTAGCACTTCACAGCCGTTCCAAATCTATCAAACTATGCTCTAGGGAACTGTTTTAGGCTATATAATGACTTCTTTAGCTTGCACACCTTATTTCTCCCATAGGTATCCTCAAATCTTGGAGGTGGGCTCATAAAGACTTCTTCTTCTAAGTCTCCATTAAGGAATGCATTTTTTACATCTAGTTGATGTAAAGTCCACTAAAAATTTGCAGCCAAGGATAACAATACCCGAATAGTATTTACCTTTGCAATAGGAGCAAGTCTCTCTTGGTAGTCAATATCATAGGTCTGAGTGAACCCCTTAGCAACTAATCTTGCCTTTAGCTTTTCCACCCTGCCGTCAGCCTTAAACTTAATAGTGAATAGCCATTTGCAACCTACCAGCTTTTCATCTCTAGGGAATTCACATGTTCCCAAGTTCTATTCTTCTCAAATGCATTTACTTCTTCCATAACAGTTGATCTCTAATCTGGATCTTGAAATGCTTCCTGAGGGTTCCTTGGTACAAACAGATTAGTGATTTTAGAGATAAAGGATTTATGTATGTAGATAGTTTCCCATAAGATAGGTAATTTGATATAGTTTCCCATAAGATAGGTAATTTGATAAGGGATTGTTGGCAAAAGGCCGTTCCCCCTTTCTAAATGCTATGGGTAGGTAATTATCAACAGAGAGATCAGTAGAAGTATCGCTAGTAATTTGTGGGTCAGTAGGTATAGATTGATTATTACTACACACAATAAATGGTAAAGTAGTAGATGGATTACCTGAATTGTTCCCAGGTTCATTCTCTGAGGGTTTTGAGAGACCGTGCATTGTTGAGGTAGGCTATTCTCTACTTCTCAATTGAGTCTTCATCTTAGTATAAACACAAAGCTCAATATCCTGTTCTTTAGCAACGGACGGTGGTATTTCTCCCCTGTGGTTAAACCGGGAGGAATATTATCTTTGGCTTCATTATCAGGAATTATATTATGATCAATAATGACAGTAGGTAGCGGGTTGGGAGTAATAGTAGCATCCCAAAAATTTTATGCTTCATTAGAGTTCTCCCCCTGAAGGAAATTTTTTTGATGTTCTAGGAATTTGACATCCATGGAGACAACAATTTTTTGTGTTAAATGGTTGTAGCAATTTTAACCTCGTTGACTAGGAGCATACCCAATAAAGACAAAATTTTCAGCTCTTGGGTCTAGTTTTGAGGTTCACTGTACAGTCAAAGACGTGAAGGGGAATAGTAAAGTAAAGCTGATTTTCAAGAAAGCAGCGTTTAAACACATTTAAGGGTGTAGCATAATGCAAAACACGACTGGGGATTCAATTAATTAGGTATGATGCAAGCAAAACAGCCTCACCCCAAAGGTACTTTGGCACATTCATTGCAAACATAATGGCTCGAGAGACTTCCAGTAAATGTTTATTTTTCCTCTTAGAAATGCCATTTTGTTGAGGAGTGTTAACACACGTAGATTGGTGAACAATGCCTTTAAACTTAAGAAATTTTCCAAGGACTTCATTAAAATACTCTGTACCATTGTCAGAGTCAAGTATACCGATGTGTGTGTAAAATTGAGTTTCAATCATGGTATAAAAATTTTGAAAGATTTGAGTAACTTCAAATTTTTTACGCATCAAATAGACCCAACATAATCGAGTATGATCGTCGATAAAAGTTACAATCCATTTTTTTTCCCGAAAGGGTTTTAACACAGGATGGACCCCAAACATCACTATGAATTAATAAAATGGTTTGGAGGGTTGATGTGGTTTTGTAGGGTAATAGTCTTATGACTTTTGGATAAAATGCAACGCTCGCAATGAAGTTTTGAACAATCCACAGATTTAAACAAATAAGGTAATAGTCTTTTGAGATATGAGAGATTAGGATGTCCTAATCTATTATGCCAAAGCGAAATCTATAGGATGTCCTAATCTATTATGCCAAAGCAAAATCTATTCTTTAGCAGGGGCAGAACAAATACTATTTAAGCCATGAGCTTCTTTATTCTTCAAGTTGTCGTCAACGAATTAGTAGAGATAATCTATCAACTTAGCATTGCCAATCATCTTCCTCGAAGTTAGTTCATGGAAAAACACAATACGAGTCAAAAAATGTAATGGTACAATTAGAGTCACGGACTAGTTTGCTCACAGATAGCATATTACAAGCTAGTTTTGGAACATGAAGGACATATTTAAGGCAAATATTAGATGATAGAGTTATTGAACCTTTTCTAGCTATAACAGAAAATGATCCATTTGCTATACGGATTTGTCATAAGTGTGAAATAAATTATAAGAATTGATCATATAGTTGGATGCTCCTGAATCAATGATCCAAGGAGCGAAATTGTATGGAAAGGAACATGATAAGGCATTAAAATAACTACTAGTTTGCACAATAGAAGCATTAGGGGCACTTGAGGATTCGGATTTGGGTTTTAGTAGCTTCAGGATGTAATTAATCTGCTCTTAAGAGAAATGTCTAGCATATACCTCATGAGTTGATGGAATTTTACTTGATTCATAGTGAGCTGAAGGAGTTTTATTAAATTTTTCTTCATGCAATCCCTTCCAATTTGCAGGCTTTCCATAGAGTTTCCAGTATGTTTCACGGGTATGACGGGCTTTATTGCAATAGTCACACTAAACCCATAGCTTTTCCTCAGTCTTCTTAGTACAGCCAGCAGCATTCCCAGCAACTAAGACTATGTTTTCAATAGTAAGTGTAGGATTTCGTTTGCCAAGCATTATAAATCGTCTACTCTCTTCACGTTGGACTTCTACAAAAACTTCCCCAATGGATGGAAGGAATTGTCTTCCAATAATCCTGCCTCTATCCTCATTAAACTCAACATTAAGTCCAATTAAGAACTTAAAAATTCGGTTCTCCTCTACTGTTTTTCGAAAATAGTTACAGTCATCAGGGACTTCCTTTCATAGTCATTAAACAAATCTTAGTCTTGCCACAAATGTTTCAGAGAATTAAAGTACTTAGTAATACTGTCCTCACCTTGGTGGGTCTCACCTAATTTGAGAGTTAGTTCATACACTTGGGATTGGTACATCCAATTCACATTGTCCTATAGCTCTTGAGCTGTGTGGTAACACATATAGTTAGAGCTAATATCCTCCGCTATAGAATTTACAAGCCATGTCATAACCATAGGATTTTCAGCATCCCATATTCTATATGTAGGATCATCAATTGTAGGTTCCTTCTTGTCACCGGTCAAACATCCAATCTTGCCTTTATCACGGATGTACATTCTAACCGATTGGGACCAACGAAGAAAATTCTCTCCATTCAATTGTATAATAGTGATATGAATGGATGGATTATAAGGAGGAGGTGTTTGAACAGATGCGTTAAGAGGATTCAGCAATGTCAGACATGGTTGACATAGATGAGTAGAATTAGTGACACTAGGTAGCGGCTAGGGTCTAGGACTGTTCAGTTATGACTTTGATACCATGCAGAAATTCTGAACAGATCTATTTTATTCTCTATATTAATCAAGCAATAAATAGGGACAAGTATATATAGAAATAAAGAGGGCTATTCTAGAAAACTAATATCTGTAGGTACAAGTATATATAGAAATAAAAAGGGCTATTCTAGAAAACTAATATCTGTACATAATATCCTAATTGATATGATTTGCTAATTTTTAGGAGTCAATAATATCTAGGAGATATCCAGCTGGATATTTCCCAATAGTATCCTTTGTTTTCTCATCCTCGGTTAAGTGGCAGCTTAGCAAAGCATTCACTAATTCACTTAAAATAAGAAATGTATTACATTTACGTTGACATAATGAGATGTTAGACTTTGAGGTGACATTTTACACACCAATGACTGATTGAACTGAGACTTTATGCCACATGAAATATTAGTTTCAAAATAATGTGACCATTCTTTATTGAGGTTTCAAAAGTTGAAGTTAAAGATACTTGGAGAATATTGATAAGAAACAGAGTAGACACGTCCATGCATATATTTAGATGGTCAGCCTTCTGAGCTAGCTCTTTTAGGTCTGTCTTTTGGCCTTCAAAGTGGTAGCGGATATAAGATCTAATCTGAATAGAATGAGTCCTTTGAGTTTTCTTCTTATAATATCTTCTCATAAATTTAGCATTATGTTTATTAATATATTACATTTCAAATACTGCTATCTGGAAGTTGTAAATATGATTTCAGTTTATTAACTGTATTAACGATCTCCAAGCACCAAGATACAAGTACGAACAAGAAATTTCATTGAGTGAACTTTACTTAATGTTTTTATGGAAACAGCATACGGAATCTCAGGTTGGGAGAGAGAAACTCAGATATAATCTTTTCATCATAAAATCCTGCTTTTTTCCATTTTTCTGGCATTTGAGTTCGAGCAATAATATCTTGTCAAAGAGCAATACAGGTAGCTTGAAGTTTGCATTGCATACGTAATTATGTTTTAATCGTATGCTCCTAATGCAGGGCTATCATTTCGTACCTCTGAAGAAAGTTTGCGAAATGCTTTTCAAAATTTTGGCCAGCTTGTTGAAGGTCAGAATACTATATGCTTTGTTGCATCTAGTAAGGTGCCTATTTACTATAAGATGTTTAGTGTCTCAGCTTTTTATGCACTGGATTCCTAAAAGGCTTTTTTTTTTTGTTTTTTGTTTAATCTCACAGTCAATTTGGTGATGGACAAAATAGCAAATAGGTCTAGAGGTTTTGCCTTCATCCGTTATGCAACTGAGGAGGAATCTCAAAACGCAATAGATGGGATGCATGGGAAGGTATGCTCAAGGTTTCATTTTCTAGGTAACCTATGTCCTTGCATCCTGAGGTTGTTCATATTTGCATATGCAGAGTTGACAGCCATACTATTAGATACCCAGTGATTACTTTCATTGTGACTGCTTAGCACATGACCCTAATGACCGATGTAAATTTAGTACAAATACTAAGTGGAAAAAGAGCATTGTGAGATAGGAAAGAGATGTTAATAAAAGATCAAGGTATTTAGTGAGTGAATGCAAACTTAACTTAGCAAAGAATATTACCAATAATGTAACAGAATATGCTGCCAATGCTTTTCTCAAATGTTTGTTCAAATTTGCCATGTTTTCCAAAATATCAAGCTTGCATTGTTCAGGCTACTAGTAGCTTCTTGTCTGCTTTTTTCAGAATATGCTTTCAAGAACGAGTTCTCAATTTGCAGGAAATTTCTTATTGGTAATCCTAGATGTATCAAATATCTTTCCACCCCCATCTTTACCTGAACAAATGGCTAGATTGTTAGTAATGCACTCTTCAAATTTTTGTAGCTGTTTCTGGGCGGCATGATAGTTGAAATTTATTTTCTTTTGAAGACCAAATTGTCTAAATTACTTTTTCTTAGCAAATGGAAACTTTGAAGACCAAATTGTCTAAATTCAGATGTACTATCTTCATTCATATTTTCAAAATCAATAGAATAAGAATCAAAATTGCTGAGGCTTCATTTGTAGTTTTAATCTATTCACGGGGCAAATAAACACTTTGAAGACCGAATTGTCTAAAGTTACAAGTGCTATCCCCATTCATACTTTCAAAAACAATTAGAATAAGAATCAAAATCATTCTGTAGCTTTAATCTATTTGCTTTTAACCTGTAAAGGTCTGTACAATACTTAGCACGTTAGGAAATTGCACAAGCATTCAGAAATCTGTAACTTCCCATCCCTGAGATTTAGGCAGGCTTAGTTATCATGCTAAATTTTGTATAAATGTTTAACATTCGGCATAAATTTGGTGAAAGAGTAATAAATCAGGATTATAGTCATCCTCATTGACTGCAACTTCAATTTTGTAACTACAATGGTGCATCTGGAATTTCTGAAACCAGTTGAGAAAGCGGAGAGTGAGGAATTAATCCTTTATTGGAATCCTTTAGGGCTATCACAATGCCCCAAGACTATAAACTTCAACAGCTCAAGCAGTTGTGGATTGAGCAGCGAGTTTGTTTTATTTAATCCTAAAAATTAAGGTGGCTTAAAGCAAAACAGAATTATTAAATCATTTCTTGTCAGTTTTTGGATGGCAGGGTGATATTCGTGGAGGTTGCAAAATCCAGATCTGAAATGCGCAGCCTCAAACAAAGCCAGTGACTGTTTTGAAGATCAAGTTGCGAGCACCGTTGTTATCAGCCACTAGGAGCAATTAAGGTTGTAATTATTAATGTTTCTATCTTCTCGTGACCGTTGTTATTGGCCATTAAAGTAATGTTTTAACTTCTGGACTCAATCCATCACGAAAATTAATCAGAACCTGTTCATCTTTCCCTGAAATACTTTGTTCCATCATTTCCATCGAGATCTGTACGAATTCAAGTACTTGTTTCATACTGTTACAAAGACTTTATTAGGAATTCCAAATTCGCATACAGGGCCAACGTCTAACTATAATAGTTGAACTTTTGCCATCTAATTCAATCTTACCAAATTCTTTATGTTTAAGGTATTTTCATAAAGGCAAAGTAAACTCACAAGTTTCACTAAACTAACACAATAGAATGGACGGCAATAAGAAAAGAAAGATACATAAAGCATGACAATAAAATTGTCAACTTTTTATATTTCTCACAACTGATACAAGGAATATAAAGCTCCAATTTCTCTAATCAATGAAGCCTTTACTCAAATGAACTATTTATAAGCTCTGAGAGATTTATTCGGTAAGAAAATACAAGAAAGTAGTCTCAAAGTTACTAAACCACTAACTTAGTTGGTAGTTGACATCCTTAACCACTTTAAGCATTACTTCAATGGATAGTTTACATAGCTTACCATTATCAGATTTCTAACTAAAAGCAACATGTAAAAAATGCTTACAAGATACCTCATCCATGCTCTTTGGTATGTCCTCCCACTTCATTGACGAATCATCTCACTTTCTTTGTTACATCACCCATGATCTTCATCCAAAGGTGAAAGTTAGCCAAGTTTTTGAGCCGATTCACTCGTGGACCAATCAATGCACACCCTGGTCTAGTATGTTCATCTATAGTCCATTATTTGAGCACTATTTTGTCCCTAGCTAAGCCAACAACACTCCCAAGGTTCATCAAAGCTAGCCGCTTAAACCATGCTTGATCTATCTTGATTAAGTTACCTTGGTTCCTTTGGCATGCTTTTTTTCATACCTAACCCATGCAAGAAGTTGGCCAAGACTCACCAATAACTATCAAAAAGGGTCCTGCAATGTTAAGGGACTAACAAACCACCCCCACTAGATGAACCTGACGCCTTCATGGTAACAAATTGAAGGTAGTCATTTACATGATCTTCGAATTATCATAAGGTAGTGTCTTTCTCCTAAGTAACCTCCGAGATTAGTTTATTTTTCCACTGAATCAGGAACTCTATCCTCCTATTCTTCTTATGTTTCCCCAATATTTGATGGTCCAAAATCTTCTCAATTTGATAGTCGAACTGTTTCCTTACAACTAGCGGAGCTATCTTTGCTTGACTCCTTTCAGGATATATTGAATCCTCCTTATATGGTTTAAGGAAACTTACATGAAAAGTAGGATGTGCCTTTAAGTGCTCGGTAACTTAAGACGATAAGCTACATTTCCTACATTTCCAAGGATATTAAATGATATTAAATAACCCATCTTACTTTGGCACCAACCCTTAATGTACCTGCTTAGAACTAATATTCTTCCAAATTTGGGGAGCAAGTTTAAATGATATTAAATGACCCATCTTACTTTGGCACCAACCCTTAATGTACCTGCTTAGAACTAATCTTCTTCCAAATTTGGGGAGCAAGTTTGAGTAGTACCTTATCCTTGATGTCAAAGTCAAGTGGTCTTCTTCTTTGATTCACATATTTCTTCATCCATTTCAAAGCTTTGCAAAAGCTACTCTTGCTTCATTTGATAATTCATGTTTTTCCTTCACAAATTAGTAAGAAGCTAGATACTTTCCTCCTAACATCTATTGGGCTATCTCAAGAGGAGTAAGTGGTTGTTATCCTAGAACAATCTTGAAAAGGAATTTTCTCCATCACCAAGGATCTATGCAAGTTATAACAAAATAGTGCAATATCAAGTAAACTTAGCCAATTTTGTTGACTTACACTTGTATAATTCCATAAGTATTCCTCTAATAAGTCATTGACCTGTTTTATTGACTATCTGTTTATAGGTGATTCACACCCCATCATATCGAAAAGAGATGTCTAAAATCTGCTAGTAAATTAGGCATCTCGATCATTTACATTGTTCGCTGGAACCCCAAAGTGCTTCACCATATTTTTGTAGAAAAGCTTTACAACAACATCCGAGTGACACGTAGTTGGAATTGGCATAAAGACTGCATATTTGGAAAACCTATCAACCACCACCATAATTTAAGTCATGCTGTCCACCTTTGGGAATTAACCAATAAAGTCCATCAAAACCGATGTCCATGGTTTTTCTGGAATAGGCAAGGGCTACAACAAACCTACCATCTTCTTTCTTTCAGGTTTATCCAATTGAAAACCAAGACAAGTTTTGACATATATCTGAATTTCGTTCTCCATCTTTGGTTGAAAGTAATATTAGGAAAGGAGCACGAACTTCCTTTGGACTCTTGAGTAACCAACCCATTGTGAATCATGCATCTCCCTTACTAGTTGTTTCTGCAAGGCATCAATACTTGGCACATTTAATTGATTGTTCTTTTTCATGAGCAACCCTTCATCATCAGGCCAAAATTATTGCAAAACACCATCCTTCACTTGCTTTAAAATTCGACCATAAGTGTTGGCGAGTGGAGCTGTTAGTTTAATTTGCTCCAATAGGTCATATTCGACTTGAGTGATAGCATACGAGGTTATAAAGACTTCTTTTTGGCTCAATACATCAACCATGTCCTTGTGTCTCATAAATTTATACTCCCATACAAAGTCATATTTGACAAAAAACTCTTACCACTAAGCTTGCCTTGCTAATAATTCTTTTGGATCCTGAAAAAGCTATTAGCCACATTATCTATACAAATAATAAACATGGTTCCCTGTAAGAAAACTTGCCAAACTTCAAGGCAATGTACTACTGCCAACATCTCCTTCTCATGTGTCAAGTATCGTTGCCCGACACCATTAAGGTTATGACTTTCAAATGCAACCGGATGTCCTTCTTGCACCAAGACTCTGCCAATAGCTTTGTTTGAAGCATCCATGTGCACTTCGAAAGGGAGATCAAAGTCGGGTAACTTTAATACAGATTCTATTGAAGTGATAACCTTCAACTTTTCAAAGGCTTTTTGGCACGTGTTTGACCAACAACACTTTTGTTTCTTCTTTAATAAGTCAGTTAAAGGTGCGCCTTTCTTTTAATACCCTACAATAAATCAATGATAATAGTTCGCCAATCTAAGAAAGCTACTTAGTTCTTTCATCGTCTTAGGAACCTGTCAACCAATAATTGCTAATATGTTTTTTGAATCCATTTACACTTGGCCTTTACTCACCAAGTGTCCCAAATCACATTTCTTCATCTTCACAAAAGTTTATATTGCCGCAATCGCTCAAACACTTTTCTTAAGTGTATATGTTTTGCCATGTTAGTGTTATAGACCATAATATCATCTAAGTAATCAACCATAAAATTGTGAAAAAGTCATACAACACGTCATTCATCAAATTGCAAAAAGTAACAGGGGTATTAGTCAAACTAAATGGCATGATAAAAAATTCATACGAGCTATACTGAATTACACATATCGTCTTCTACTTGTCATTATCAGCAATCCATACTTGTCAATACCCACGTTACAAGTCTAGCTTTGTGAACACCAAGCCCTTGGTAATCTATCCATTAAGTCTTAAACTAAAGGAACATGATATTGATTTTGATAGTCACCTTGTTCAAATCTCGAGAGTCTACACACATTCGCAAAGCTCTATCTTGCTTCTTTTAAAACAAAACTAGAGCTCCATAGGGGCCTTTAAATGGTTAGATGTATCTCGCTTCCATCAACTCACCAAGCTGCTTCCATAGTTCCGCCAACTCTAATGGTGACATCTGATAAGGGGTGTAGGTTAGAGGAATTGCACGTGGTACCGATTCGATCTTATGATTAACTTCTCGAAGAGGAGGGATAATTTTTGGTAGCTCCTTAGGCATCACATCTTTGAATTCTCTCAACACTTTTTTAACTGCATCTAGGACTTCTACCATATAGTCTTCCATAATTTTCCACATAGTTGCAAGGTAAGTCTTTATGCCTTTCTTATGGCCTTTTTCCATACTCATGGTAGAAACATGAGCTACAATTGCTATTTGGCCTGTTGTTCCATTGCTAGACCTACAAAAATTTATGTACTATGAAATTTGATCATTTATAAACATAATACCTCCAAGATGTGGATATAACATTGACTTTGTCATCTTGAGAAAGTCGATGCCCAAAATCAAATCAAAATCTTTGAGAGACATCACCAACATGTTACACTTGCCACGCCAGCTTCCTATACTCAAAGGAACATTATAAGTAACTCCTACCACAACTTGTACTTTTTCATGGGATTTTTCATCTTTGTAAGGATCTTGTTAAGCTTTAACCCTAATTTTCTCGCCATCTGTTCAAAACAAAGGAATGAGTGATGCTTGTATCCATCATTTTTGTGAGCTCCTTCCCATTAACTTGTATCTTTATGTATATAAGGTGTTCAAAGGGACTCACTTCTATACTAACCTCATTAAGTAAGCAAATAGAATTAAGCCCTGATTCTAACTGGTTGCTTTACCATCTACATCAATTATAAAGGCATTTAACTTCTCCTTTCTTGTTTAATCAAGAGCGTAATGAGGGTCATTGCATACGAAACAACCACAACTTTTCTTGGAAGACTACTCACCTTATTTAGGATGCCCAGTTTGCTTGGACTTCCCTTTATGATCATTATCCCTTCTCTCGCCTTGGTCTTTCTTCTTCTTTCCTTCACACTCTCTTGGTAAGTGCCTTTATATTTTTAAGAAGAGGAAGAGGCCTTGGTTTCCTTTGGCACTCTAAAATCTACCAAAGCATCCATAGCCGCAACAGCACCCACAAAATCCTTAACATTTTTCCTTCACAACTCTACCTGTGCCCAAGCTTGTAAACTTGACTTAAAGTTGAATAACTTGTTCTCATCTGACATATTCTCAATATCAAACATTAAGAAACTAAATTTCTTAACGTAATCCCTTACTAACCTATCATACTTCAATTGTTTCAAGTGTTATGAATGAATTAATCCTTTAGATCCTTGTTTATCCTCTTCCATTTATCAACAGGAGGGTGAGCAACATTGATTTATGTATAGGTTTGAGTTCTCCACCATATTTTGCATCTTCATCACGATATATTGCCAAAACATTCACCTTTTCCTTATCAGGCACCTTAGCAGATGCAAAATACTACTCCATATCCCACAATTTTTGTAGAATAAGGGAGAAGTAAATTTAAAAAATAAAAATAAAAATAAAAATAAAATGTAAAAAAATGATGATGATATGATTGAAAGTATGTAATTTGATTTACATGAATTTACTGAATTAAGTTAAAACTTGTGTGGATAAGTTTATATGCTTCCTTTGATTTATTAACTCTAAGATTTCTTTGTTTTTTTTAATACTTTGGCCTTATCATGTCCCTTTGATTTATGCAATATATCACATTTGTTACTAATGGAGATATGATTCACGAGCAAACTTATAGAAATAACCATGCTTTGATTTATAAGCTTAACTAATCCTAAGCACTTTGAGTGTATAGAGTGAAACCCATGAAAGGGTTTCTAATATTGTTTCATTTTATTTAGATGGAATTGATGGGGATGTTATGTTTTCATTCTAAAAATTTATACTAAGAGTGCTTGTTCTCTTTTGATTGCTATTTTATCTTAAAACTTTAATGTATATTAAATTTTGGGATATTTTTAGATGATATGAAAAAGAATGAGAGGTTGTTAAAAGGATGATTGATGTATTAAATTGATGTATGCTTGAGGACAAACGTGATTCTAGTGTGGGGAAATTTGATAAGGTGTGATTTGATTATATTAATTGGAATCCTTTCTTTAGTTTTTAGTTGACTTTTGGTTCTTAATTGGAAAAATTAATATTTATTCTATTTTAAAATGTGATAAGTGAAAATTAGATCAAATTTAAGCATCAATGTTGGACCCCGTCTCCGAGGCCCAACATTCGGACCCATAAAGCATAGCGGACCCAAAATCGACCATAGAAAGACCTCATAAATAAGGAAAACCTCCTATAGAAAATTTGGATTGGCTAATTAATAAAATTGTTCCCTCCGTTCTAACGGTTCCAATGCCACT
>JANZLD010000006.1:58628020-58639376 GCA_026413575.1 Erythroxylum carthagenense
AGCAAAATAAAAATAATTAAAGTAAGCAAACAATTAAATAAATTCATAAATAAATAAAAAATTTTCGGGCCCCAACAATCAAATTGGAGTGCTATTTATTAAAGTCATGAATTTTGGAAAAAGATGATAGATCGCTAAAGCAATTAAGGAGAGATCATTCTTAGAGTTCATCAGAAGTTTGGTTCAATTAAGAGACTTATTTCTAGCTCTATTATGTAAGCATTTTGATTTGTTTAAAAGATAATCTCTAGAATATTGAAAGAACTTTTTGGTGTAGGAAAATGAGAGGAGAACGTTAGACACACTCTCTCCATTATTACCTTTCATCTTTCTTTTGTTTTATATTCTTCTTTCATCTATTTTTAGTGTGCAAATATAGCCATGTATGGCTAAATTTGAATTTTCTGATTCAAAGAAAATTAAAAATCTTATTTTAATGTTGAAAGGTTTTGTTCTAAACATGGATTTTATTTTAATTAAATTATTTCTTGTTTCTTGTTCTTCTATTTCGTGAGCAATTAATATTGATTGATTTGGAAATTTAATTCAATATTGATTATTATATTGTTATCCAAGTGATTCATAATTGTTATGAATAATTAGTACATGGAGCAAAATAGGCTATTTATCAATTTGCATATTTAACTTATAAGAAACAAGAAAACTAAATTGAATATTTGTAGCTATCTCAATTATTTAATTTAAGGTTTATTCTTTTTTATGAATTTGCAATCATTTAGTTGATAAGGAAAGCTACCATACCCAATTAATTAATGGTAGGTTTTGATTTGAATGCTAGGTCTAAATCAATTAATTTAAGAAAAATCAAGACATATTATGAATATCCTAATAGTTCTTATACTAGCAACTTGAGTTGTCAAAATTTTTGTTAAGAACAATGATTAAAGTTACAATTGGATGAAATCCTTCTCTTGAATCAGAGTTTGATAATAATAAATTTCTCATTTTTTATATTCAGTTAATTTATTTTGAATCCTTATTAATTTTAGTTCGTTCGATAGTTAATCATAAACCCACATTTTGTTTGATCAATTGAATTTAGAAACTATTTTTAGTTTTCTTAGGAATTAACCTAGTTCTAACGATACTACTAGAGTTTAGTAAATCAAAATTAATTTTGAGGGCTTTGACAACCCATTCACATTCATATGTCTTACACAATATCTATAATCAAGTCCTCCTAAGTCCTCATGTAAAACTTGTTCAAAATCTGTAAACAATCATAAATGTATTAATTATTAGAATGAACTACAAATTCAAAATTAAAATGAAATAATGTTGAATACCTATCTCTATTTAATATAAAGACCTAACCTCTTTTTTATACAACTCCCTATATCTTGACCAAGAAAGTCATAACCATCTCACGTTACTCTATTTTTAAATGCTATAACTACCTAGGAAATTGTGAATACATTGTTATTGGCATCAGCCCAGACAATTATAAGAAGTTTGCTTCTATAACTATCCTTTAAATGAAAATGTTTATATAAATAATAGTTTACAAGGTGTTAAATACCCCTTCTTGTATGCATGAAAACTCAAATACAAGTAATCAAGTATTTCATTTGGATATTTGATAATTAATGGGCTTCTTTTATTAAACTATAATATGACCAATGCATTGCTTTTTAACTTCTTGAACTTTTTCCTATCCTCGCACATCAACATTTGCAAAGCCATAGACTTGTCTCTATATGGCCTTTTGTTATTGATTTGTATGTTGAAATATATAAGTAGAGCACCCTTCAAACTACTAATTTCCCATTTAGGGTAACCTTTAAAAAGGATAGGTACTTATTGGCTATCTATATGGACTTGCACCTTTTACTACGATACTCCCTCACCCATTAATTCTTATATTGATAAGTTTAGATTTGAAATATCTCTTGCTTATGTTTATAATAGCATGGATTCTCCATCTACACTTCTTTTTACAATCACTTATGATCTTTAATTTCTCATTCTTAACATAATTAAAGTCAAATTTCAGCTCCATAACATATTGTACTAACTCATTCTTAAATATATGTATCGAGTCAACTATGATGCCTACTTATAAGTTTATATATAATTCAAACCCTTGTCCATATGAATCTTTAAATATCTAGTCTTTTGATTGACTAATTTTGAGTGTGTCAATCTTTAAATAACCAAAAGTTTACAGTGTAGTTGTAGCTAGTACCGACAAGTACGAGTCGATGCCACGAGGACTATGAATACTAATAATTACCATTATTGTAGTATCTAAGCTATTATTGTAGTATCTAAGCTATATAATTTGTTTTGATTTTTCATTTAAAAGAAAATAAAAGTAAGTAAAATAAATAGGCAGTAAGATTGAATCAAAGAATTAAGAAAGCACTTAATAAACTATCACTATCAGAAAATTAGTATCTAGGTTTCGAATCCTCCTAAAATCCTTGACAGATTGATCTTTTATTATACAATTGTTTTATTGATTTATTTGATCGCGGAGATTCCTATAGTATACTAATAGCTGACCTTGAGTCTAATTGCAATTAATCCTAAGGTTTCCAACAAAATTACTTACGTAATAATGTTTAGGATTGCTTTACCAATTTGTGAACCTTTTTATTAGTTTGACCATAATCTTGAAGATTTATATCATCCTATCTCTAGGGTTGCAATTAACTCCTTCCAATTATAGTAGATTCAAACAAGGATTTCCTAATCCCTATGTTATGAAATCAGATTATGATATAATATTTTAAATCTATTAGAACATAAATAAAACACGTAATTGGATCACAATATATAAATTAAACCAATTGCATTAATAAAAGAATTAAACCGTATTAAAGTATCGACATAGGGTTCATCTAACCTAGAAACTATAGGAATTTAGTTACACTTGATTAAAAATGAAATCAAACAATAATAGAAAGAAAAATTAATAGAAAATAAAGGGTTCATAATTCTAAATCTCCCTATTTATCTCCTATCGAATATTCTTGCAAGTAGAGGTTTGATCTTATATTCTCTTGGATCTTTCAATGAATTCTTTGTGTTTTCCACTTTCTTAGATCAAAATCCCCCATAAGTCCCTCTAAGAGTTTCAGAATGACTTTGTACATATCTCTAATTGCCTTTGAATTTGTCCTTTTATAGTAAATTTTAGGGTTATAAGAAGTTGCATAGGCTGATGCATAATCGTGCATATCCCAAAATTTCCAGAATTTGCAAATTTGCATAGCCTAAGAGAAATGCAAGGGGTGTTGCATGCTTGTGCATCCCTTTTGTTCTTCGAATCTTTGTTTTATGCCTTTTTAAAAATCTAAATTCTTTTCTTTTAAATCCATGAAAGCAATTATACTCTATAAATACACTTGAAGCAAATTAAGTACCAAATATATAACAAAAGTATAAAATATCAAGCAAAAATACATCAAATATGAGGTATAATTATGATCAATTTTGTATCTATGAAACATCCTCACATTTAATCTTTTGCTTATCCTCAAGCAAACTGTAATCAAAATCATAGATTTTACAACATCAGTCCTTCATCAATCCCAATCTGTTTATTCATACTATACATCATCATATCCTATTGAATAAAATTAACATACAATCAAAGTCAAGCTATCATGAAACCAACGTTCTAACTTAGTATTAATAGTAATCAAATCATAATCTCATTGAAATCAAAATCATTACTTTTTACACCCTCACCAAAATTTCACTCAATACACTTAAGTGTTTAGGGTGAAATGTATTAAACTCTCAATCAATACATAGTAGAACTCTTACCATATGCTTGCAATATTATTACATTTTCATCATTTATATAAATTAGAAACAAATATCAAAAGTTCTTAATACAAGTTGTAATGGGGTTTAGGTATGGTATGGCTAAGAAAATAAAAATCGTTGAATTAAAGGAAATTTACTAGAAGAAAACTACAAACAACTTATGTACAAATATACAGGTCCTTTTACTAAACACCCAATCGTATCTTATACTTTTCTTCTTTATTTTTTTTATGTTTTTTAATCAAAGTAATTTTTCGCATTCAATATGTACCACACTTAACTAAGTAATGCACCTTTTAAATATTTCAAGTTTCAAACAAGCAAATAAAGTAAATAACCTTTAAGGTTCAAAATAATAAAAAGGTCTTCAAAAAAGAATAAGGTAAAGTTTAATATGTGGGTTAAATCAATGAAAAAGACTAAAGCTTAACTTGGATATTCCTAAAGGACAAAATTATTGGTATGGTAATAATTAAAGAAATTTAAAGAGATAGGCTAACACAAATTGTTAAATCTAAATGTTTTTATCACTTTAATGATTCTAATTCCACAAATATGATCTTAGTATGTATAATGAAAGCAAGTTTTATAAGTATTCAACAATTCATGATAACACACATAAAAGGAATAAATGAGCTACAAACATTTTAAAATTTTCGCTCTTAGGCTCAAAAGCTCACAAAAAAGGTATATGTGTGTGTAAATAATATGCAATTTTCATTCAATTTGACAATTTCAATGAATACTAAAAATATGACTTTCAAGAGTAATTTTATTCCAATTATCATCCTTTTGCATATCAATTCAAATCAATTTTCAATAGTGAAATACGGTATTAACGGAAAATTTTCAACCGATTCAAGATATCAATTCATAAAATTTATTAATCAAGATTATAATAAGCTTAAAGAAACCTTTGAAAATTTGTTACCATTTTCCCACATATAAAGTTGTACATTGTCCCTAGTGCACACGATATAAACATTTTGGTACTTTCTTAAATAAGACGATTTTCTGATTTCTAATCCATCCAATAGTAACTACATCCTTGCAAAATCTAAAGAAAAAGGGATAAAAGAACATGATAGTAAAAACAAAAATAACAAAAATGAAAAAGAAAATGAAAAAATGAAAATAAAATAACTTAAAATAAAATCTATCCTCATTCATGGTTGTCTCCCATGTAGTGCTTGTTTAATATCGTTAACTTAATGTAACATGCAAGTTTACCCTCATCTTGAGTCTATAATAAATGGCTTGTGTAACGCTGGACTCTCTGAGCCTTTTGTATTGTTCTATACTTGGAGATGTTACTGTATACTAATACATACATGTTTGTATATGAGTTCAAAGATGCATTTAAGTCCTTTGGGTATATATGTTAATGATTTATAATATTATGTGCCTTTACATGAACTTAGAATTCATTAGCATGCGAAATCTTGGAGATTTCCAACATATAAGCTTTTAAGTGTGTAAAACCGAGTACATTGGATGGATATGACCATGGTGGTTCAATTAAATGTGTTCTAGTGCCTTAGAGGTGATTAGTGTTGGATCGCCTATGCCCCGGGTATTCACAATACGCAGCGGAATGGACCATACTACACAGCAAGAAGTATAATCGAAAATTATAACACGTACGAAATTAACTCTTGACAGGGATTGATACTTGTTTCTTGTTCAGAATTGTAGACGCTGCAGTGCGCGAATGTCCTCTACCGATATCTACACGAGGATGAACTATTCAGGCAGTGTCTAATGTGTGCTAGCACGTTCTAAAACCGTTTTGAACACCACACAATTTTTCTCTCTGAAGACGAACGCGACTAGGTCTAGGTGGCTAGGGTTTTCGTCTCTCCACTTATGAGACATAAGTTTCTCTATTTATAGAGAAAACCTAATCCCTATTCCTATTAGGAATAAGAACATCATAATCCTAAACCCATTACAATTATTGAAGCCCAATAAGTTTCGGCCCATATTATATCTCATATAATAAAAGCTCGACAATTTAATTTAATCTAGCCCAATAAATATATCCACATATATTTATTCAATTTCTAATAAATTAGGCCAAGAAAATAAGCCCAGATCACATCACTCTCTATGTGCGACCCTGTAGGCTCATTTGATGTTGGAAATGGGCTTGATCACACTTCAAGACCCATAAGTCATAAGCGGCCTCTAGCAAGACATTATGATTACCTAAATCAAATGAGGATCTGTAATCCAATTTAACCTGTAACTATTACAAACTCAGTCCATTTGTAACATGATATCAAGATTACTCACAAGGCATGGTACATGTCAACCTTTGATTAATCATAGTTTCTTGATCCCCAAGTTGACTTATTATAACAAATGACATTGATGACTCCTCATCAATTCATTTGAGCACGACTATGCATTTCTTCAGTCATACTTGTCAAGAGGCCCAAATGATATCTCTCTCATTTAAGAGTGGTACAAATCTTATCTACATCATTCACATCCCTCCACATGATTCATTTAATGCCCAACCTAAGACTACTTGTTAATTGGTTAAAGATAACTTAGTCCAATGTCAAAACATTGAATTCCTCATGTAGGGAACCATGATGACTTCAGTTCAGAAGACTAAAATCAAACCATATTGAGAATCACTAATGACAGGAAATCATGTAGTGTTCTCTTTGTGGGTCAGTCCAATATATGTTCTCTAACATATATCTATGTTTCTTATTTGATAACTTATATCCATGATCAGAAAAACGTGATCATCAATCATAACACATACTAGCCTTAATTCATTATTGTTCCACCAATAACGATCGACCAGGGACAATTTAGAATATCATTATAATGCTTATGGTTTTACTATCAAGTCACTTACTTGATGACATAAGCCTAATATTATTCATGGAATGTAAATCACATTACATAAACGATATGCATGCATATATAAAAGAATACCTCATAATATATTATTATTAAGTCATAATGTTAGTACAAAAGTCACATATGTCTATTGGCCAAAGTAACACTACTAACAATTAGACATGATTTATAGACTTATGGGATACTTAGAAAGCTTAATTGGAAAAGTTGATGTACATAAGGGCTTATTTGCCAATTATTAAAAGTCAAAGGACTTAAACGTAATTTTTCAATTCTTGGAGGACCAATATGTAATTTTATAAAGTTAAGGGGCTTAATTATTATTCTCAAAAGTCCAAGGATCAAAATCAAAATAAAAAGTTTTGGTGATTCCCAAATTTTAGGCTTAATTGCAAATTTAGGAAAAGTTTAGAGGGTAAAATGGTAATTTCACATAACCTACGAGCAAAAAGGTAATTTCACCATATTTTGGTCAAAGAAGAGTCAATATTCTAGAGCCTTCTTCATTCATGGTCATACATCCCATTACTAAAGACTTAAAACATGTCTTAATTAAAAGAAAGGAGAAGAAAGGAGAAGAGAGGAGGAGAAGACTAATTTTCAGCTATTCACTAAACTCAACCCTTTATTTTGATTCTCCAACCAAATCAAAGTGTTCTAAGCTAATTTGGGGTCAAGGAACTCAAATCTATCATTATATTTGAGAAATTCTCAAAGGATTTTAAGATATCATCAAAGGAAAGTTTAGGTAAATTTTGTATCTTCTCTCTCTACATTAGGATTTTGAGTTTGGTGTTAAAATATGTTGTTCTCCATGCTTGAATATGAATGAAACATGGTTTAGATGAATGAAATATGTCATGGAGAAGTTTCTTTAAACCAAAATTCGAAATGCTCTCTATTTGGTGAAAGTTTGTAAAATTTTGAATATCTTTTGAAATTAATGGTCTAAATGAATTCTATGGTGTTAATTGTACATGTATAATGTGAATTGATGATGAAAAATGAAGAAGATGTATATTGGATAGGCTTGGACGAAATGATGGAAGAAGGAATGGATGAATGCGATGAGTTGTATAATTATGATGAATATGGCTTAAATTAAGGGAATTGGATTGAATGGAGTGGTGAAATGTGTTGTTGATTGGAAGTATTTGTTATATAACAAGATAGGGGCATGAATTACCATCATAAAACCTTGAAAATATGATGTGAAAGTTATGCACATTAGGAGTTTAATGAAATGTCTAAGTGAACTTGACTTGGGATTTAAGGATTCGTAATGACATACATTGAAAGCGGCTTTCTTGTTTACTTAAAGTAAACTTGAATTGTTGCTTAGATTGATGAATAATGGCCTAATATTCTTGGATGAAAATGTGCTTAATTATGTTTTGAAATGAGTAAGTATTGGATCAAAGGCATTAAATGCTTTAAAAAATGTAAAAGAAAAGCTTATGTGAATAGTAAGGAAGTAACCACATGAGAAGCTTACACTATAAGAAATAATCAATTTACAGACAAAAAATTCCTTCTGGAAATGAGACATTTCTGTCGGTAAATTTCATCACTGAAGGAATTTGGTGCCCCAGAAATCGGTCGCTAAAGGTGTCGTAGTTAAAATTACCAACCGTCAAATTCTGTCAGTATTTTACCGACGGTATTAACGACGGTAACTTGTTATCGAAATCAATTTAATGACGGAAGAGGTCAAGTGAGATATCGTTGGTGAAATTTAGCAACGGACTAATTTTCGTCGGTGATCCGAAGGTAACCTTAACCAATTTTCTGACGGTTGAGTTTACCATCGGTAAATCTCTTCAACATTTCCGATGGAATATATTTCCGTCGATAAGAACTGAGTATTTTTTTAAAATTCCATTGTTATGTTATTGTTATAACAATGTTATATTATATATATAATTTATTTATTTGTATTACGTTATATTATTTGTTCATAATATATTAATGTGTATATATAATTTGATGAATGAGAAAATTAATTAATAATATAACGTATAAAGTATTTAATTTAATAATTAAAACATAACAAAGAACAAATCTTATGTTTTTTAATTGAAAACAAATGACAAGGATAAGCTAATGTCGTGGTGATCGTGGATGCTCTAAACTGTTAACCTACCTCTTTAACTGTTCCATCTCTTGCCTAAACTGAGCCATCTGTTCCATTTGCTCTCTCATCTTAGTCATCCGCTCCACCTCTGCTCTCATCTTAGCAAACTGCTCCATCTCCTCTCTCATCTTAGCTGCCTGCTCCATCTGCTCTATCGACTCTTTGATCTTTGATACCTGCTCCAGCTCCTCCCTCATCTTCTCACTCATCTTCAGACTCATCTCTTCTCTCATCTTAGCTGTCTCCTCTATATGCTCCGTACGTTGATTAACCAGTTGCTCCCTCAATGTGTCCACTATGGCCCGGAGCTCGGATACTTCATTACTTTGCGATGGCCGAGCAGATGCTATTGTACTGGACAGGGAAGAGCGCGAATAACAAGTGTTTGCATATGAACCTAGGCTGAATATTCTTCCACGACGGTCCCTACCACCCACGACATCAAGATATGCCTGAGTCTCGTCTACAGGTTGTTCCTCCTGAGACTGTTGCTAAATATTTTGTTGTATTTGGTCCTATTAAGAAGCAATCTTTACATTAGCAATTAAGGTATAATTGTTAAGAAATTAAAAAAAATGTATTAATTTTACTTACATTCAGCTCTCTACATCGAGTGTTGATGAAGCTGACACCATCATGTTTCTTCGTGTGAGTGTGCAAAAATAGCTTGATAGGTATAGGTTTGGTGCCCAATGACTTTTCCTACATGTATAACCTAAATTGTCAGATGTGAACTAGAATTTAAAAAATTTTCGGTAGATTTTCCTCTATATATATGATATTTGCCCCCTGTTTAACAAAGAAAGCAACTTCACACAGCCATATATGACACCAAACATTTATATCATAATCACTATGTTCAATAAAGCGAAGCAAAATATATGCAAAATAGGTGTGAAGTTTAGATACTTACGAGTCTATGTGCATGCTCGTAGTGGGTAATGGAGCCTCCCGTATGCACCGGAAGACTCGCACCTCCCGGGCCTCCACGTCTGTTGGCCGAATTACGCCCTAATATGGACATTGCTGCAGGTGATGTCCAATACTCGATCCAACGAGTCCAAATTTCCTCCGAAATATAACTTGGTCGTGCACCAACCTTTCGTATATCATTAATTAAGTCGCGATAACGTATTCGAGCTTTCTTTTCCCACACTTTATACATACTAGCGTCGAAACAAGAATCCCAGTAAAATTCTTTCTGAAATAAGAAGGGAAAAAATAAAAAAATGTTAAAATTTTTAAGAACATTGTGAATATAAAGCAATGTAACAAGAAAATAACTATTATTTGTACCTCAAACTCCTGAAAGTAAAATTGCTTTGTGGTGTCAGATAAATTCTTCCACACATAACCCTCTGGTTTAATTCTTTGCTTAAATGATGAAGTCATATTTCTTAAAGTTGGTCCAGACGGAACCAACCTAACATACCAAATTATGTTATCCTACGTAAAAATTGATAAAAGTAAGACTTGATAATAAGCAAATTGTGAGTGCTTTGATTTCACTTACTGGTCATTGACAACAGTTACAAACTTTCTTCCATCAGGTCCCTTAGCGCCAGGCTGACGGACGTCTCCTGCTTCCGATAAGCTGGTGTTGGATGATATATGCATTGGAGAAGGGGATGGTGTAGGATGAGGAGCAGTAGGTGATGCCTCATCTGCAACAGTCGGCGCGAAAGGTGGAGGAGGTGAGTCAGTCGGCGCGAAAGGTGGAGGAGTTGAGTCAGTCCGAGCTGCAAATTGTGACGAACCATCTTCACAGTAACTTCCCCCGAACATGACTCTAAACCTTGGTTGCATGACCCCACGCTGTCTCTTTGGTCCCATTTGTGTACCTGAAATTCAATTTTGCCCAATTTTCTACAAGTATAATTAATACTTTGAAAGCAATATTTTACACAACACATAGAGAAGAAAATAAGACAATATATGAAGGTTAACATATTGTTATCAACAATAAATGAATCTTAACAATAATACAAATATGCACTATTTAACGAAGTCTTACAGATACAACAATAAATCAACGTGAAAGCTTAGTGTAATAATGTTTTGCAGTACAAAAGCACATTGTTATAATTAATTTGTTTGATTCTATGTAACATGGGAGTCATTATTCTATCTTCATGTTCGTGTTCAGCATGCCATCTCATGTGAGATGAAGTCACATCAGAAGCATAAAGCCTCTACAACCTCGGCGTGAGAGGAAAATAATACATCCGCTTCCATGGAACTAATTTTTGTTTCGTAGAACATTTTCTGGGCTTAAACCTAGGCTGACCACAAAATTTGCACTGGTCTAAGTTCATATCATCTCCCCAATATAGCATACATCCCATTCGACAACAGTTAATCTTTTCCACGGGCAAACCAAGACCACGAATAAGTTTCTTCATGTTGTAAAAATTATCAACCATTGTATGATCAGCAGGCAATAATTCATTGTACCACTCTAGAATTTTATCAAAACTGCGATCCAAAATATGACCTTCACTCTTTATGTTCAATATTCGAGCAATTGATGACAATTGGGTCATT
>JANZLD010000006.1:58641375-58653500 GCA_026413575.1 Erythroxylum carthagenense
ATGGAAATGAAAAGTGAGAGTTTAAATCGATGAGATATGATTGTATATGAAGAAGCAAATAAATTGAGTTTGAGTGCAAATGATTTCAATTGGATATTGAAGTCGCTTTGTAAGAAATTGAATGGAAATGAAAAAAAATGTACACAGATTTGGATTAGTTTAGACTGATAGTCTTAAGATTTCCAAAGCGACCATTTTGACGCTTTTCTAAGATATTTATGCGGATGTCGGAATTTGTTTTTCAATTCGATTGGATCGTTTATTTGGTTTGTCTTCGAGCCAATTCGATTTGACTTTGGTTGTATGCTTTGCTTCCAAGCTCGTTTCGATTCGTTAATGATTTGTTTCACTTTGTGATTAATCGTTTTATTCGTTCTTCCTCTTCGCGATTCGTTCCATCTTTCGTTTTCGGGTTGGGGCGCCGGTCTCCAGATCGGGTCCCAACATTTAGACTATAGTGTTGCGATTTAACTCCATATAAGTAAAGGAGTTTACTTAAAGGGAATGATGAGTTTCATATCATGATAGTAGTTGACTATCGATAATGGCACTATTAAATGAATCTGGAATCAAGTATGTTTTCAAGAATAAAATGGGACGTTACTTTAATCTTAAAACATACAACTTAAGCATTCACTTATTATGGACCACAATCTTGATGAGTGGTGAACTCGTATGTGTTTCATTATAATTCTTGATATGATCGGAATAGATTTTTACAGAGTATTAATCCAGTGTCTGCATGTTGGAATTATCAATTGAAACATGTATCAGGGAACATTCACTCAAATAAGGAGTTTATAGTGCTATCATCACTTCTAGATGTTTTGATGAGTATTGGTGATTAAACTGGCACCAGTAGTTTGATGGACTAGCTACCCATCAAATCTTAACACCAAGATGAGATCTTGTGTGTTAATCACCATATAAAGTAAAACGGGATATCTAGAAGGAAAAACTAACATAAGGGCAAAATGGTAATTATACCCTTTATTGTGCGGATGGCTATAACAAGGTTCTAAATGCGGTTTGCAATTGGACATAAAATATGTGTTCTCATAATATTAACAATTCAAGAGTTCAACTAATTGTGTTTAATGGAATGACATTTAGTTAATAAGATAGAATTAATTCTACTGAGATTAAAAAAATTATAGGCTTATTGGAGCTTGAATTATCAAAGTCCAATTAGATTCTCTAGTTGGCTTCAAGGAAGGTTATCAAGCTAAATAAGAAATATAAATAGAGGTTTTAGAAGCCCATAATTGAATGTTGGGCTTACACTAATTAATGGTTAATTGAAAGCCCAAATGTTCATTTAGAAATGGGCTAGACTTTGGTTTAATGTAATTGATTAGATTAATTATATTAAAACAATTTTTTTAAAAAGAATGAAGGAGTAATTTCAGTTATTAGGGTTGAATGTGCAGCTGCACATTTGACATTAAAAGCTAAATAAAGATGGTCTTTATTGTGGTTTATCATCATTAAATGAAGTTATGAACTTACCATTAAATGGTTTAATGGTTATCTTTTAATGTTAGCATATAACCTATTAGTATTGATTGGATTAAAGAAGAAAGATGTACACTGGATGGACCATCTTCCTTCTTACATCATCAAAAACCAAAATTAACATGATAATATTAGGTGATTGGACTTTTCATCTAGCCATCTTAAAACAAATGAGAAGAGTCTCACTTAATGGCTTCTTTATGTTTGATTAAAGAAAGGTGTGATGCATTGCTTCCCCTCTTCTCTCTTATCATCCATAACCAAAATTAGGAGTGCAAGAAAAGGGTTCTTGCATTGTTTTGACCAACTCTCTCCTCTCACCTATGCATGGCCGAAACTTAGTATGAGAAGTGTCTCATTGTTTTCTTCTTTCTTCTAAGAAAATACTCCTCCAAAGTGTTTCTTCTTCTTTCCCACCAAAGGATTTTGTTAACCAAGTTGTCCTAGGAGAACAAGAGGTGAATCAAATTGGTTGAGGATACAACAACAAGGAGAAGATAGATTGATAAAGCAAAGGCTTTGGATACAAGAAGAAGGATAGGATAGCGCAGCAAGGAATTAAAGCTATAGCAAAGGAGTCGGTAATACTCTTCATCTTGTTTATGTCTATTATTATCCTTATACCATATTATGTATAGATTGGCATGATGATTTAGATATATTGCTTCCACTGCAAATAATATTTCTAAAAAGTTTTGAAATCTACCGGTTCTCCAAATATGGCTTGTTTTCTTTTTCCAATCTAACAGTTAAAGCAACAAGAAAACTTACCTAGGTGTCACTAATTTGACTGAAAAATGAACGAATTAAATTGGGAAAATTTGGAGGCAATGGTGAGAGTGAGAGAAGAGAGAAGTGAAAAAATAAAGGAATTAGGGCATTTTAAACTACAATAGCAAACTTTCACAATTTGATATATAATTGTGTATCAAACCATGTAAGTCACATAATTTTAGCTATTTTCGCAAATTTTCACATTTTGGTGCACGAGAATGTATCAAACCATGTAATTCACACTTGTAGGTTAGATAACATCCAACTCTCTGCAAATGTGTGAAACTTTTACAATATATGAACAAACTCAAGAATTTTGCATAATAGAGTTATAAACCTTTAACATGCATACCCTAACATCGTAATCATGCATAATCTTACGAATATGCTTAATGTTCTAATCCTAAAGTACATCAAAACTTAAATAAATCCTAGTCTAACATGAAAATAAAAATAAATTAAATTAAAAATTAAAATAAACGTAAACTAGTTCATGAGTTGCTCTCTTATAGCGCTTGTTTAATGTCGTTAGCTCAATATAACTTGCAATTTTACCCTCATCCTGAGTCCATGATAAGTGGTTTGTTTCCGTCCATTTCTCCATAAGGGAGTTTTGTAGCCTATAACCATCTATTGTAAGATTATAATAAGAACATAATTTATCAAATTAATAAATCCAATTACACGCATTAATGCCCTTCTATTATTAACAAACTGTTAATAAGAAAGGGAATAACAAAACTTTCTGAATCATTGGTTAAATCAAAAGATTTGTCTTCGAGGAAGTGGGAACCCTCCATACTTAAGGTCACTAGCAACACTTCACCAAGAATCTCCATATTTGGTTTGTAACACTGGACTCTCTAAGCCTGTTGTATTGTGCTATACTTAGAGATGCTACTGTATACTGATACATACATGGTTGTATATGAGTTCAAAGATTAGTTAAGTCCTTTGGGTATATATGTTACTTATTTATAATGTTATTTGCCCTTATATGAACTTAGAGTTCATCGGTATGCAAAATCTTGAAGATTTCCGACATATAAACTTTTAAGTGTGTAAAACCGAGTCCATTAAATGGATATGACCATGGTGGTTGAATTAAATGTGTTCTAATGCCTTAGAGGTGATTATATATGATTTATAGACTTATGGGTCACTTGGAAAGCTTAACTGAAAATATTAACGTATATAAGGGCTTATTTGCAAATTGTTAAAAGTTAATGGACTTAAATGTAATTTTTCAATTCTTGGAGGACTAATATGTAATTTTATAAAGTTAAGCGGCTTAATTATTATTCCCAAAAGTTTGAGGACCAAAATAAAAATAAAATTTTTGGTGATTCCAAATTTTGGGCTTCATTGCAAATTTAGGAAAGTTTGGAGGGTAAAATGGTAATTTCACATAACTTAAGGGCAAAAAGGTAATTTCACCTTATTTTGGTCAAAGAAGAATCAATATTCTAGACCCCTCTTCATTCATGGTTGTGCATCCCATTATTAAAGACTTAAAACATGTTGTTTTAATTAAAAGAACATAGACGAAAGGAGAAGAGAGGAGGAGAAGACCAAATTTTGCTATTCGCTAAACCCTACCCTTTCTTTTGATTCTCCAGCCCAAATCAAGGTGTTCTAAGCTAATTTGGGGTCAAGGAACTCAAATCTATCATTATATTTGAGAAATTCTCAAAGGATTTGAAGATATCACTAAAGGAAAGTATAGGTAAATTTTGTCTCATCTCCCTCTACATTATGATTTTGAGTTTGGTGTTAAGATATGTTGTTCTCCATGCTTGAATACACTTGAAACATGGTTTAGATGAAATAAATGAGTCATGGAGAAGCTTCATTAAGCCAAAACTAAAATGCCCTCTCTTTGGTGAAAGTTTGTGAATTTTTGGATAACTTTTGGAATTGATGATTTAAATGAATTCTGTGATATTAATTATACATGTATAATGTGAATTGATGATGAAGAATTAAGAAGATGTATGTTGGTTAAGGTTGGGTTGAAATCATGGAGAAGAAGTGGACTAATGTAATGAGTTATGAAACTGATAAATGTAGCTTAAATGAAGGGAATTAGTTTGAATGGAGTGGAGGAATGTGTCGTTGATTGGAAGTGTTGTTATATAACAAGATAGGAGCATGAATCACCATGATAAAGCCTTGAAAATATGAATTGAAAGTCATGAGCATTAGGTGTTTGATAAAATGTCAAAGTGAACTTGGTTTAAGATTTAAGGTATTGTAATGATATACATTGGAAAGCGAATTTCATGTTTAATTAGAGTAAAACTTGAATTGTTGCTTCGATTGATGAATAATGAACTAATGTGCTTGGATAAAGATATGCTTAATTATGTTTTGAAATGAGTAAGTATTGGATTAAAGGCATTAAATGCCTTAGAAAATGCAAATGAAAAGCTAATGTGAATAGTAAGGAAGTAACCATGTGAGAAGTTTAATGGTCGAATTATATAGCTTAAAGGGAGTGGTATTGTGCTTTATACACTTATGTGATGGTGTATAAATATGAAATTTATGTTTAAGTAGTAATTTCATCGTATGTCTTTTTATGTATAAAGGCTCGGGAGCTGTGAATCAAGGAATTTATATCAAGAATTGTTGAAGTTAAGAGAATATATACCTTCTTTTGAGGTGAGTTGGGGAAATCATATTTCTCATATAGGATTAGATCACTCTAAGACATGTATGATGACTTGAATGTGAATTTTGAACCTAGGTAATGCGTAGTAGAATTGAATGTCAAATGGATGCTAATATGCTTATGTATTTATCAAATGGCATTGTTTTGAACAACTATGCATTTGGAATACAAAAGATGGCTTTTATTTCATGCGATAATGTTTTGGAATTTACATATGCAAAATCAAGTCATGTATGCTGCGTGTATTTGATCTCTTTTATCTTAGAGTCATGACAAGGTTTCATTTTATCGGTTGGACCAATAAATAAAGGCATAGTGCCTTAGTTGATTTTTGTACTTAATATTCCTATATGATTTTTGTGATTGGTGAGGAAACGATTGGCCAATCATGTGCTACACACAACTGATTAAGCGACCCCCTATTCCCTTGATGCTAGTACATAAAATTCGAGTCTCCGTATCGACACTTTTACGGGACTTGCGGGTGATTCCATACCTAGGGTCTAGACACCGAAGAGGTCATCACCTAGGGTCATGACACTCTTATCGACTATAGTCTGAACTCACCATGGATGAAATTTGAGCGAACACCAAAAATCGGTGGGTGTGCGCATTAGTTTGGCTGATTAGTTGTGACACATATGATTGTTTTGGCTTATTCTGATATTTGTTTTCTGAAATTAGTTTATACATGTGATGTTTTTTTGCTCATATGTACTGGAACTAGAACCTATGTTCACCCAATGTGTGATTAATAGGCTGGGCCTATATGGTTCCTAACCAATATACGTTGAGTAATAGGCTAAACCCATGTGTTTCTATGTAATGTATGTTCACCTTATAGGTTATTTATACCATCTTGGTATGTATCGAGTTCTATTTACGATATATGTTTTTCCTGCTCCTTTTGCTTCCAACCATGCAGGTTAATTTAGAAAGCTTGAAGCTCTGAATGGATCATGCAGTCTTTTGACATTTTTGGGGTATTACCACGCATGGGTAGTTTCTATTTTTTACTTTAGTTATATAGTGGCTTATAAACTATTTTACTATTTTTATTAGAATAGTTATGTCGATATGCTTTATGACTTTATAACCTGACTGTTTTGTAGTTTGTAAAAGATTTTATGTATGAACTTTTAGTACTATTGTTGAGATTGCTTTTGAGTGGACTTAGAGTCCTGAAGTTATGGTAAAATTTTTTATGTGAATATAGAAGTTTGTTTAAAATTGTTGGCAGGTATTTGATTGATTTTTGGGATTTTTAATATGCAGTCATTGCACTGCCCAAATTTTTCAACCAAAAAAAAGGGAAGATGTTCAATTAGCCTTGCATATTCAGATTAAGGATACCGTGAGTGTCCTTAACTTGGTTATGTAGCAATTGTCATGGGCTCGATGTGGTACAAGGTCGTGATAATTAAATTGGTATCATAGCCTGGTTTTTACATTTTCAAAAATGTTATTTCCATTTTAAAAAAGTTTATGAGCCTTAGGAGTCGAGTTTAGGTGTCAAAAGTCTTTGGTCGAGAAGTTGAGTCTCGGATCATTAAGTTGACATCCTTAATGGTCGGATGATTTCAACCTCAATCAGAGTACCTGTCGACATTCCTTAGGATGTTTGGGATATCGAATAAGCTAGGCTTAGCCCGATCACTTTTATTAATCAATGTCTTTTTCTTTAATTTATAATGATAGCATAGTTGGAGGAGGAAGGGGAAGTCGTCGCAAGATTGGACCTTTGTGACCTGATCTAGAGGATATTAGTCATCCCCTAAAGACATTCAATCCCCCTCTCATTGTAGTCACTCCTCTTAGAGAGCAAGTGGCTTATGATGAAGTTTATACAACTTGTGAGATAAAGATCGACGATGTGGTGTTAGAAGCAAATCTTATTCCCCTCGATCTCCGAGATTTTGAGGTGATATTGGGGATTGACTAGTTAGAGAGATATCGCGCCAGGGTTGATTGTTTTAAGAAAGAAGTGATGTTTGACCCTCAAGGTGGAATCCCAATTAAATTTACTGATGACCGACAGATATTCCCGAGTTATTTGATATCAATGATCAAGGCCAAAAGGTTGAGTCGTCAAGGATGCCAAGAATACCTCACATATGTGATTGACACTTCGCCACAGAGGATCAAATTGGGAGATGTCCCTATTGTGTGCGAGTTTCCAAACATCTTTTCGAAGGAGTTACCTAGATTGCCACCTGATTGGGAGTTTGATTTTACTATTGACTTAGTCATGGAAGAGACAAAAATATCTATACCACCGTATCGCATAATACCAGCATAATTGAAAGAATTGAAGATTCAACTACAAGAGTTATTGGACAAGGGCTTCATCTGACCAAGTCATTCACCGTGGGGAGCACAGTTTTGTTTGTCAAAGAGAAGGATGGGACCCTCCCCTTATGTGTTGATTATCGGTAGTTAAACAGGGTTACTATCAAAAATAAATATCCACTCCCCAAGGTCAATGACTTGTTTGATCAGATAAGAGGAACTACAGTATTCTCAAAGATAGATCTGAGGTCTGGATACCATCAATTGAAGAATGATGAGAATGATGTGCACCAGACTACTTTTTGGACGAGGTATGGACATTATAAATTTTTGATGATACCGTTCGGACTAACAAATGCACCTGCAGTATTTATAGATTTCATATACAGGGTATTCCATCCTTATTTAGATCAGTTTATCATAGTCTACATTAATGATCTCCTGATTTATTATAAGGATAAAGAGGAGCATGCTAGACATCTTAGGATTGTGTTGCAAATACTTTGCGAAAGACAGTTGTATGCGAAGTTCTCAAAGTGTGAATTTTGGTTGAGGGAGATGGGATTCCTTGGGCATATTGTATCAGGGAAAGGTATTTTTATAGACTCAAAGAAAGTGGAAGCTATACTTGAATGGGAACAACCCAAGAATGTCACAGAAGTTCGCAGCTTTTTGGGGTTTGCTAGTTATTGTCGGAGATTTGTTAAAGGTTTATCGGTACTTGTAGCCCTTTTGTTGAGGCTTACTTGGAAAGGGATAAAATTTTAGTGGGATGTTAAATACAAGGCGAGTTTTCATGAACTGATGAGGCGATTGACTTCTGTATAAGTGCTCGCTCTACCTACCCAGGTGGTTGGGTATGAGGTATACAGTGATGCCAGTCACTAGGGACTTGGCTGTGTACTTATACAAGCTGGGCAAGTGATCGCATATGCAACTAGACAGCTGAAGAAACATGAGCTAAATTATCCTATACATGATTTGGAGCTCGCAGCAGTAATGTTTGCACTCAAGATTTGGAGACATTATCTTTATGGGGAGACTTATTGTATATGTACCGACCACAAGAGTTTGAAGTAGCTAGTGAAACAAAAGGAGATAAAACTTAGACAAAGAAGATGGCTAGAATTGATTAAGGATTATGACTTAATAATTAACTATCACACAATAAAAGTAAATGTGGTAGCTAGTGCATTGAGTCGTAAGTCCTGTTCGGTAGTAACTGTTAGGCAAGATCCTTACATGACACATTTGATGAGTGTGCAAAGCCTTGAGGTTAGACTCTCAGTGGTAGAGGATAATGGAACATTGCTAGCATGGTTTAAAGTTCAGCCTACATTATTTGATGAGATCAAGAGATAGTAGGCCGACAATCCCAAGTTAAAAGTCATTCAAGAGAAATTGTCATCCGAGGAGAGTGAGGGGTTTAGACTGAGAGAAGACAGGATGTTAATCTTCAGAGACAGAGTTTGTGTGTTGAATGACTAGGGTCTCCGGCAAGCCATCTTGGAGGAAACCAGCAGGTATGTCACAATCTTTGCTTATTCCGAAATGGAAGTGGGAGCATGTGATAATGGATTTTGTAGTTGGACTACCTCGTATATCAAAGGTTCATGATGCTATTTGGATTATAGTGGATAGATTGATGAAGTCTGCTTATTTTTTGCCAATCCACACAACTCACTCATTGGAGAAATTGGTAAAGCTATATATCGATGAGACTGTGAAGTTGTGCAGGGTGCCAGTTTCTATAATTTCCATTAGGGATCCGAGATTTACCTCACAATTTTGGCCAAAATTTCAGGAATCTTTAGGGACTAAACTAAAGTTTAGTATTGCTTTCCATCCCCAAACTGATGGTTAGTCAGAGAGGACCATTCAAACACTAGAGGACAAACTAAGAGCATGTGTTATGGAATTCCAAGGGAGTTGGGACCACCATTTGCCTTTGATAGAGTTTGCTTACAACAATAGTTATCAGACAAGTATCGGTGTGCCACTATATGAAGCACTTTATGGGAGGAAGTGCAAGACACCTTTATGTTGGGATGAGGTTGTTACAACAAAATCGAAGGAGCTGAATTGAAAGAGGTCACCATTCAAAAGATAAAAGTCATTCAAGAGAAGATCAAAGTCACCTAGGATCATAAAAAGAGTTACGCAGATAAAAGGCGACTACCATTAGAATTTGTAGTTGGTGAGAGAGTTTTCCTTTGGATATCACCATGGAATGGTATTATCAGATACCAGAGTCGAGAGAAGCTGAACCCTTGATATATTGAACCTTTCTGCATCCTAAAGCGTGTCGGGACTGTGGCATATCTGTTGGAATTGCCACCAGACTTGGATAGGATCCATAATGTGTTTCATGTCTCGAAGCTTAAAAAGTACTTACCGGATCCATCTCATATTTTGGAGACATCTCTAGTAGAGCTAAGTAAAGACCTGAGTTTTGAGGTGAAACTAGTTCAGATTTTGGATCGACAAATAAAGAGATTATGCAGCAAGGAGGTACCCACGACCAAAGTTCTTTGGAAGAGTGATAGGGTCGAAGAGATGACATGGGAGCCTGAGCATACTATGAGACGATAGTACCCCCATTTATTTGTGTACTCGACTTAGGAGTTTCGAGGATGAAACTCTTTTGAGGGGCGGAGAACTTGTAACACGGAACTCTCTTAGCCTTTTGTATTGTGCTATACTGGGAGATGCTACTATATACTGATACATACATGGTTATATATGAGTTCAAAGATGTATTTAAGTCTTTTGGGTATATATGTTAATGATTTATAATGTTATATGCCCTTATATGAACTTAGAGTTCATCTGTATGCAAAATCTAGGAGATTTCCAACATATAAGCTTTTAAGTGTGTAAAACCAAGTCCATTGGATGGATATGTCCATGGTGGTTGAATTAAAGGTGTTTTAATACCTTAGAGGTGATTAGACATGATTTATAGATTTATAGGACACTTAGAAAACTTAATTGGAAAGATTAATGTACATAAGGGCTTATTTGCGAATTATTAAAAGTTAATGGACTTAAATGTAATTTTTCAATTCTTGGAGGACCAATATGTAATTTTATAAAGTTAGACGGCTTAATTATTAATCTCAAAAGTCTAAGGACCAAAATAAAAATAAAAGTTTTGGTGATTCCCAAATTTTGGGCTATGAAAAGTTTAGAGGGTAAAATGGTAATTTCAAATAACCTAAGGGAAAAAAAAGGCAATTTTACCATATTTTGGTCAAAGAAGAGTCAATATTCTAGACCCTTCTCCATTCATGGTCATGCACCCCATTACTAAAGACTTAAAACATGTTGTTTTAATTAAAAGAAAGGAGAAGAGAGCAGGAGAAGACCAAAATTTAGATTTGAGAAGACCAAAATTTAGACCAAAATCAAGGAACTCAAATCTATTATTAGATTTGAGAAATTCTCAAAGGATTTGAAGATATCACTAAAGGAAAGTATAGGTAAATTTTGTCTCATCGCTCTCTATATTATGATTTTGAGTTTGGTGTTAAGATATGTTGTTCTCCATGCTTGAATATGCATGAAACATGGTTTAGATGAATGAAATGAGTCATGGAGAAGCTTCCTTAAGCCAAAACCAAAATGTCCTCTCTTTGGCAAAAGTTTGTGAATTTTTTGATAACTTTGGAATTGATGATTTAAATGAATTCTATGGTATTAATTATACATGTATAATGTGAATTGATGATGAAGAATGAAGAAGATGTGTGTTGGTTAAGGTTGGGTCGAAATGATGGAGAAGAAGTGGATTAATATAATGAGATGTGTAACTGATAAATGTAGCTTAAATGAAGGGAATTGGTTTGAATGGAGTGGTGGAATGCGTCATTGATTAGAAGTGTTGTTATATAACAAGATAGAAGCATGAATTACCATGATAAAGCCTTGAAAATATGACTTGAAAATTATGCAAATTAGGTGTTTGATAAAATGTCTAAGTGAACTTGACTTAGGATTTAAGGAATTGTAATGATATACATTAGAAAGCGGCTTTCATATTTACTTAGAGTAGACTTGAATTGTTGCTTAGATTGATGAATAATGGCCTAATGTGCTTGGATAAATATGTGCTTATTTATGTTTTGAAATGAGTAAGCATTGGATTAAAGGCATTAAATGCCTTAGAAAATGCAAAAGAAAAGCTAATGTGAATAGTAAGGAAGTAACCATGTGAGAAGTTTAATAGTCAAATTCTATAGCTTAAAGGGAGTAGTATTGTGTTTTATACACTTATGTGATGGTGTAAAAATATGAAGTTTATATTTAAGTAGTAATTTCATCGTATATCGTATGTCTTTTTGTGTATAAAGGCCCAGGAGCTATGAATTAAGGAGCACGTATTGAGGATTGTTAAAATTAAGAGAGTGTATACCTTCTTTTGAGGTGAGTTGGGGAAACCATATTTCCCATATGGGATTAGATTACTCTAAGACATGTATGATGACTTGAATGTGAATTTTGAACTTAGGTAATGCGTAGTAGAATTGAATCTCAAATGGATGCTAATATGCTTATGTATTTATAAAACGGCATTGTTTTGAACAACTATGCATTTAGAGTACAAAAGATGGCTTTTATTTCATGAGATAATGTTTTGAAATTTACATATGCATAATCGAGTCATGTATGCTGCGTTTATTTGTTCTATTTTGATTTAGAGCCATGACAAGGTTTCATTTTATCGGTTGGACCGATAAATAAAGGCATAGTGTGTAATATCCCGTTCCTTGGTGAAGAGTTGGAACCCTAAAATATGATATGAGTGAGCTCAAAGAGCATAATGTGTCGGGAAAAATGAGTGTGAGACCAGAGGCCTTGAAGAGGGTTTGTG
>JANZLD010000006.1:58653600-58669219 GCA_026413575.1 Erythroxylum carthagenense
GTTTATAAAATTAATTAAACCACATCTATACATATAATTACCAATTACAAAACCTATAAATCAACATTTACATATAAGAATCAATTACAACATTTAAATATATATTAACATTTCTAATAATAAACATTTAAATATAAATCAATATAAATCAACATTTGTTTATAAATATAAATACAATAAAGCATTTACATATAAAAACAATAATACTATAACCTATCCACATGTATTGGAGAAAGAAGGGAGGGAGGAGAAGTGACTTACCTGTCGGAGACGACGACGACGACGACGACGCAGCGACAGACGGCGGTGACCGGCAGCGTTGGAGGAGAACGTTGGAGGAGAACGATGGAAAGGAGAAGGAAGAAGAAAGAAAAGGAAAGGTCTGCGCGCGAGAGAGGAAGAAAAGAGAAGAGATGAAAGGTTTAATAATTTATCAAAACGACGTCGTTTTGGTTTAAACTAAAACCATGTCGTTTTTGTTTTAATGAAGGACGTGAATTCGACGTTTTTACCGACCACTTTACCGACCGAAATGTGTGTCGGTAAATATCCTCCACAACATTCAGCGACGGAATGTTGTTCCGTTGCAACACTTTTATTCGACAACCAACTTTGCCGACGGATATGCATTTTCGGTCGGTAATATCAACGGTTTTCATACCGTCGATAATATTCCAATGCAATTTAACATTTTTGTTGTAGTGTTAATGGTCGAATCCTATAACTTAAAGAGAGCGATATTATGTTTTATACACTTATGTGATGGCGTATAAATATGAATTCATATTTTAAGTAGTAAATACATTGTATGTTCTTTTTTGTGTATAATGACCTAGGAGTTGTGAATCGAGGAGTTCGTACCGAAGATGTTGAAGCTAAGGGCGTGTACACCTTCTTTTGAGGTGAGTTGGGGAAACCATATTTCTCAAATAGGATTAGAACATCCTAAGACATGCATGATGACTTGTATGTGAATTTTGAACCTAGGTAATGCATAGTAGAATTGAATCTCAAATGGGAGCTAAAGTGCTTAAGTATTTAAGAAATGACATTATTTTGAAAGTGATGTTTTTATTACATATTTTGAGAAATGATATTATTTTTAACGAGCCTATACTTGAAGTGCAATGGACAATGTTTTATTTTCTAAAACTATAGTTTTGAACAACTTTGCACTTGGAGTTCAAAAGATGACTTTTATTGCATGAAATAATGTTTTGGAATTTACATATGCATAATCGAGTCATGTATACTATATGTTATTATTCTTTTTTTGGCTTAGAGCCATGGCACAATTTCATTTTATCGGTTGGACCAATAAATAAAGGCATAGTGCCCTACTCAATTTTTGTACTTAATTTTTATATATGATTTTTCTGATTGGTGAGGAAATGATTGGCCAATCGTGTGCTAGGCAGAACAAATTAAGCGACCGTTGTACCCTTAATGCTGGTACATAAAAGATGAGTCCTCGTATCGACAACTTTCTACGGGACTTACGGGTGATTCCACACCTAGGGTTTTGGCACTGACGAGGTCATCACCTAAGGTCATGACACTCTTGTCGACTATAGTTCAGACTCACCACAGATGAAAGCCAAGTCAACACTGAGAATTGGTGGGCGTGCACACTAGTTTGGCTGACTAATGGCGACATACATGATTGTTTTGGCTTATTCTGAGATTTGTTTTCTGACGAGATTTGATTTATACATGTGATGTTTTTATGCTTTTGTGTACTGGAACTGAAATCTATACTCACTGGATAAGTAATTAATAGGCTAGGGTTATTTGGTTCCTCGCCAGAATATGTTGATTCATAGGCTACGCCTATGTGTTTCTACATGATGTATGTTCTCTTCATAGATTATCTTCACCATCTTGGTGTCTATCGAGTTCTATTTGCGATATATGCTTTTCCGACTCACTGAGTACATAGTGTACTCACCCCCTCTGCTTTCTAACCATGCAGGTTAATATAGAGAGCTTGAAGCTTTGTGTGGATTGTGCGATTTTTTTGACATTTTTAGGGTATTACCACAAATGGGTAGTTTCTGTTTTGTACTTTAGTTGCATAGTGGCTCATGAACTATTTTACTATTTTTATTAAATTGTTTATGTTGATATGCTTTATGATTTTATAAATTTAACTCTTGATTGTTTTGTTGTTGTAAAAGATTTTATGTATGAACTTTGGGTGTTGTTGTTGAGATTGCTTTAAGTGGACTTTAAAGTCCTGAAGTTATGATTGGATGTGAATATAGAAGTGTGTTTAAAAATTATTTGCAAGTATTTGAGTGAGTTTTGAGATTTTTAAAATACAGTCATTGTGCTGCCCAATTTTTTTAAAAAAGAAGAGATATTCAGTTAACCTTGTATATTCGGATTAAGGATACCATGAGTGTGTCCTTACCTCGAGTATGCAACGGTTGTCATAGGCCTGATGTGGTACTGGGTTGTGACAATTAAATTGGTATCAGAGTTTGGTTTTTATGTTTTCAAAATTGTTATTTCCATTTTCAAAAAGTTCACGAGCCTTAGGAGTCAAGTCTGGGTGTCGAAAGTCTTTGGTTGAGAAGTTGAGTTTTGGATCTTTAAGTTGACGTCCTTAACGGTCGGATGATTTCGACCTCGATTAGAGTGCTTGTTGACATTACTTGGGATGTTTGGGATATCAAATAAGCTAGGCTTAGCCCGATCTCTTTTATTAAACAATGTCTTTTTCTTTAATTTATAATGATAGCATGGTTGGACGAGGAAGGGGAAGTCGTTGCAAGGTTGGACCTTTGTGACCTGAGCCAGAGAATATTAGTCATCCCCTGGAGCTGTTAAGTCTCCCTCTCATTGTTGTCACTCCTTTTGGAGAGTAAGTGGCTTGTGATGAAGTATATACAGCTTGTGAGATAAAGATTAGTGATGTTGTGTTAAAGGCAGATCTTATTCCCCTCGATCTCTGAGATTTCAAGGTGATATTGGGGATTGGCTGGTTAAAGAGGTATTACATCAGGGTTGATTATTTTAAGAAGAGGTGGAGTTTAACCTTCAGGGTGGAGTCCCGATTAAATTTACTAGTGACCAACAGATATTCCCAAGTTGTTTGATATTGGTGATCAAGGCTAAGAGGTTGATTCATCAGGTATGCCAGGCATACCTCACACATGTGATTGACAGTTCATTACAGAGGGTCGAACCGGTAGATGTCCCTATTATATGTGAGTTCACCGATGTCTTTTTGAAGAAGTTACCTAGATTGCCACCTGATTGGGAATTTGATTTCAGTATTGACTTGGTCTGGGGGATGACACTAATATCTATACCACTGTATCGCATAACACTAATAGAATTGAAGATTCAACTATAAGAGTTATTGGACAAGGGCTTCATCAGACCAAGTCA
Source organism: Erythroxylum carthagenense (assembly GCA_026413575.1). Classification (NCBI taxonomy): domain Eukaryota; kingdom Viridiplantae; phylum Streptophyta; class Magnoliopsida; order Malpighiales; family Erythroxylaceae; genus Erythroxylum; species Erythroxylum carthagenense. Next base: position 58,656,997 of record JANZLD010000006.1, read on the forward strand.
TTCACCGTAAGGAGCACCAGTATTGTTTGTCAAAAAAAAGGATGGGATCCTCCACTTATGTGTTGATTATTAGTAGTTAAACAGGGTTACTATCAATAATAAATATCCACTCCCCAGGGTCGATGATTTGTTTGATCAGTTAAGAGGAGCTACAATATTCTCAAGGATAGATCTTAGGTCTGGGAACCATCAATTAAAGATTGATAAGAAAGATATGCACAAGATTGCTTTTCGGATGAGGTATGGACACTATGAATTCTTGGTGATGCCATTCGGATTGATAACTGCACCTGCAGTATTTATGGACTTCATGAACAGGGTGTTCCATCCTTATTTAGATCAGTTTATCATAGTCTTCATTGATGATCTTTTGATTTATTCTAAGGATGAAGAGGATCATGCTAGACATCTCCAAATTGTGTTGCAAATACTTCGTGAAAGACAGTTATATGCGAAGTTCTCAAAGTGTGAATTTTGGTTGAGGGAGATAGGATTCCTTAGGCATGTGATATCAGGGAGGGGTATTTTGGTAGATTAGAAATTGGAAGCTATACTTAAGCGGGAACAACCTAAGAATGTGACAGAAGTCTGCAACTTTTTGGGGTTAGTTGGTTATTATAGAAGATTTGTTGAGGGTTTCTTAGTACTTATAGCCACTTTGTCAAGGCTTACCCGGAAGGGGATAAAATTTTAGTGGGATGAGTTTTCAGGAGCTGAACAGGCGATTGACTTCTGTGTCAGTGTTTGCCCCACTTACCCAAGGGGTTGGATATGAGGTATATAGTGATGCCAGTCGCCAAGGACTTGGTTGTGTATTTATGCAGGCCGAGCGAGTAATCTCATATGCTTCTAGACAGTTGAAGAAACATGAGCTAAATTATCCTACACATGATTTGGAGCTCGCAGTGGTAGTAATTGCTGTTAATATTTGGAGACATTATCTTTATGGGGAGACTTGCCGTATAGACACCAACCACAAGAGTCTGAAGTACTTAATGACACAGAAGGAGCTAAACCTTAGACAAAGCAGATGGTTGGAATTAATTAAGGATTATGACTTAATAATCAACTATTACTCAGGAAAAGCAAGTGTGGTAGCCGATGCATTGAGTTGTAAGTCCTATTCGACAATGACTATTAGGTAAGATCCTTATATGACACATTTGATGATTGTGCGGAGTGTTGGGGTTAGACTCTCAGTAGCAGAAGATGACAGAACATTGCTAGCATAGTTTGAAGTTTTGCCGACATTATTTGATGAGATCAGCAGATTGCAGGCTGACGATTTTGAGTTAAGAGTCATTTGGGAGAAATTGCCATCCAAAGGGAGTGAGGGGTTCAAACTAAGAAAAGACAGGTTGTTAGTCTTTAAAGATAGAGTCTGTGTGCCAAATGACAAGGGTCTCAGGCGATCTATCTTAGAATAAGCTCATAGTTCGACTTATGTTATGCATCCTAGTAGCACCAAGATGTATCGAACGTTTAGAGAGAGTTATTAGTGGCTAGAGATGAAGAGAGAGATAGTGGAATTTATGGCCAGATGTTTTCCCTGTCAACAGATTAAGGCAGAACATCAAAAACTAGCTGGTATGTTATAGTCTTTACTTATTTCGGAATGGAAAGTGGGAGCATGTGACAATAGATTTTGTAGTTGGACTACCTCGTACATACAAAGGTCACGATTCTATTTAAGTTATAGTGGATAGATTGATGAAGACTGCTCATTTTCTTCCTGTCCACACAACCTACCCATTGGAGAGATTGGCAAAGCTGTATATTGATGAGATTATGAAGCTGCACGGGCCAGTTTCTATAATATTAGATAAGGATCTGAGATTTACCTCACAATTTTGGCCGAAATTCTAGGAATCTTTAAGGACTAAATTAAAGTTTAGTACTACCTTCCACCCCCAAACCGATAGTCAATCAGAGAGAACCATTCAAACACTGGAGGACTTGTTGAGAGCATGTGTGATGGAATTCCAAGGAAGTTGTGACCGACACTTGCTTTTGATAGAGTTTGCATACAACAATGGTTATTAGATAAGCATCGATATGCCAACATATGAAGCACTTTATGGGAGGAAGTGCAGGACAACTCTGTGTTGGATGAGGTTGGTACGATCAAAATCAAAGGAGCCAAATTGATAGAAGTCACAACTCAGAAGATAAAAATCATTCGAGAGAAGATGAAAGTCGTCCAGGATCGTCAAATAAGTTACGCAGATAAGAGGTGACGATCATTAGAGTTAGCAGTTAATGACAGGGTTTTTCTTCGGATATCACCATAGAAAGGTATTATCAGATTTCAAAGTCGAGGGAAGTTGAACCCTTAATATATCAGACCTTTCCACATCCTGGAGCATGTCAGGACTGTGGTGTATCGATTGGAATTACCATCAAAATTAGATAAGATCCATAATGTGTTTCATTTCTTGGTGCTTAAAAAGTACTTACTAGATCCATCTCATGTTTTGGAGACACCTCTAGTAGAGTTAAGAGAAAATCTGAGTTTTGAGGTGAAACCAATTCAGATTTTAGATCGACAGATAAAGAGATTACGTAGCAAGGAGGTACCCACAGTCAAAGTTTTTTGGAAGAGCGATCGGGTCAAAGAAATGACATGAGAGCCTGAGCATACTATGAGACGTCAGTACCCCCATTTATTTGTGTCCTCGACTTAGGAGTTTCGAGGACAAAACTCTTTTGAGGGAGGAGAACTTGTAACGTCGGACTCTCTAAGCCTTTTGTATTGTGCTATACTTAGAGATGGTACTGTATACTGATACATACATGGTTATACATGAGTTAAAAGATGCATTTAATTCCTTTGGGTATAAATGTTAATGATTTATAATGTTATATGCCCTTACATGAACTTAGAATTCATTGATATGTGAAATCTTGGAGATTTCCAACATATAAGCTTTTAAGTGTGTAAAACCGAGTCCATTGGATGGATAAGACCATGGTAGTTGAACTAAATGTGTTCTAATGCCTTAGAGGTGATTAGACATGATTTATAGACTTATGGGACACTTAGAAAGCTTAATTAGAAAAGTTGATGTACATAAGGGCTTATTTGCCAATTGTTAAAAGTCAAAGGAATTAAATGTAATTTTCAATTCTTGGATGATCAATATATAATTTTGTAAAGTTTAGGTGCTTAATTATTATTCTCAAAAGTTTGAGGATCAAAATAAAAATAAAAGTTTTGTTGATTCCCAAATTTTAGGCTTAATTACAAATTTAGGAAAAGTTTAGAGGGTAAAATGGTAATTTCACATAACCTAAGGGCAAAAAGGTAATTTCACCTTATTTTGGTCAAAGAAGAGTCAATATTCTAGACCCTTCTTCATTCATGGTCGTACATCCCATTACTACAGATAATTAAAAGAAAGGAGAAGAAAGGAGAAGAGAGGAGAAGACCAATTTTCAACTATTCACTGAACCCGATACTTTGTTTTGATTCTCCAACCCAAATCAAAGTGTTCTAAGCTAATTTGGGGTGAAGGAACTCAAATCTATCATCATATTTGAGAAATTCTCAAAGGATTTTAAGATATCATCAAAGGAAGGATTAGGTAAATTTTGTCTCATCTCTCTATACATTAGGATTTTAAGTTTAGTGTTAAGATGTGTTGTTCTCCCTGCTTGAATATGTATGAAACATGGTTTAGATGAATGACATGTATCATGGAGAAGTTTTTTTAAGCCAAAAACTGAAATGTTCCCTATTTGGTGAAAGTTTGTGAATTTTTAAATATCTTTTGAAATTGATGGTCTAAATGAATTCTATGGTGTTAATTGCACATGTATAATGTGAATTGATGATGAAAAATGAAGAAGATGTATATTGGATAGGCTTGGACAAAATGATGGAAGAAGGAATGGATGCATGTGATGAGTTGTATAATTATGATGAATATAACTTAAATGAAGGGAATTGGATTGAATGGAGTGGTGAAATGTGTTGTTGATTGGAAGTATTTGTTATATAACAAGATAGGAGCATGAATTACCATCATAAAACCTTGAAAATATGACTTGAAAGTCATGCACATTAGGTGTTTGATGAAATGTCTAAGTGAACTTGGCTTATGATTTAAGGATTCATAATGATATATACATTGAAAGCGGCTTTCTTGTTTACATAGAGTAAACTTGAATTATTGCTTAGATTGATGAATAATAGCCTATGTGCTTGGATAAAAATGTGCTTAATTATGTTTTGAAATAAGTATTGGATTAAAGGCAATAACTGCTTTAGAAAACGCAAAAGAAAAGCTTATGTGAATAGTAAGGAAGTGACCATGTGAGAAGCTTAATGGTCGAATCCTATAGCTTAAAGAGAGCGATATTGTGTTTTATAAACTTATATGATGGTGTATAAATATAAAATTCATGTTTAAGTAATAAATACATTGTATATTCTTTTTTTATGTATAAAGGCTCAGGAGCTGTGAATCGAGTAGCTTGTACCGAGGATTGTTGAAGCTAAGGGAGTGTACACCTTCTTTTGAGGTGAGTTGGGGAAACCATATTTCTTAAATATGATTAGAACATCCTAAGACATGTATGACGAATTGTATGTGAATTTTGAACTTAGGTAATGCATAGTAGAATTGAATCTCAAATGGGGGCTAATATGCTTGTGTATTTAAGAAACGACATTGTTTTGAAAGTGATGTTTTTATTACGTATTTTAAAAAATGATATTGTTTTCAACAAACCTACATTTGAAGTGCAAAGGACAATGTTTTATTTTCTAAAACTATATTTTTGAACAAGTTTGCAATTGTAGTGCAAAAGATGACTTTTATTGCATGAAATAATGTTTTGAAATTTACATATGTATAATCGAGTCATGTATACTGTACGTTCTTATTCTCTTTTGGCTTAGAGCTATGCATGGTTTCATTTTATCGGTTAGACCGATAAATAAAGGTATGGTGCCTTACTTGATTTTTGTACTTAATTTTTATATATGATTTTTGTGATTGGTGAGGAAACGATTGGCCAATCATATGCTGGGCATGACATATTAAGTGACCCCTATACCCTTAACGTTGGTACATGAAGTCGAGTCCCCGTATTGACAACTTTCTATGGGACTTGCAGGGGATTCCACACCTAGGGTCTGAACACTAACGAGATCATCACCTAGGGTCATGACGTTCTTGTTGACTGTAGCCTGGACTCATTACGGATGAAAGTCCAACCAACACCGGGAATTGACGGGTGTGCACACTAGTTTGGCCAACTAGTGGCAACACACATGATTGTTATGGCTTATTCTGAGATTTATTTTTTGACGAGATTTGATTTATACATGCGATGTTTTTATGCTTTTGTGTACTGAAACTGGAATCTATATTCACTGGATGAGTGATTAATAGGCTAAACTTATATGGTTCCTAACCAATATATGTTGAGTCATAGGCTAGGTTTATATGTTTCTATATGATGTATGTTTACTTCATAGATTTTTTTCATCGTCTTGGTGTGTATCAAGTTCTATTTGCGATATATGTTTTTTCTTGCTTACTGAGTACGTAGTGTACTCACCCCTTCCACTTTCCAACCATGCAGGTTAATTTAGTGAGCTTGAAGCTGTGTGAGAATCGTGCAGTTTTTTTGACATTTTTAGGGTATTACCGCATGTGAGTAGTTTCTGTTTTATAGTTTAGTTGCATAGCAGCTCATGAACTGTTTTACTCTTTTTATTAAATTAATTATGTTGATATGCTTTATGATTTTATAAATTTAACTCTTGATTATTTTGTGAGATTGCTTTGTGTGAACTTTAAAGTTCTGAAGTTGTGGTTGGATGCGAATATAGAAGTGTGTTTAAAAATTGTTTGCAGGTATTTGAGTGAGTTTTGGGATTTTTAAAATACAGCTGTTGTGTTGCCCAATTTCTTTTTAAAAAAGAGAAGAGATATTCAGTTAGCCTTGCATAGTCGGATTAAGGATATCGTGAGTGTCTTTAGCCCGGGTATGTGGCGATTGTCATAAGCCTGATGTGATACCGGGTCATGACAGCTTGCTTCCACCTATTTCTCCTTATAGGGGTTTTGTAGCTTATAAGTAAGTTACCTAAGATAATAACAAGGACATAATTTACAAATTAGTAATACCCTTTTCAATGACAAACTATTAATAAAATAAGAGATAATAAAACTCCCTGAATTGTTAGTTAATGCAAGAAGTTTTTGTTAGACGAAGTGAGAACCCTCCGTACTTAAGGTGGCTACCAATGATGCATCAGTAGTTTCCTTATTGGGTTTCTCTAACAGTTCTTCCTTAACCACCTTTGTCTATTCTTCTTCTTCTTCTTTTCCTGGACAAAGATTTCTGACTCAACTTCTTCAGTTACCTCCTGCCACTTCTCTACTTCTCTTCTTAGATAAAAGCTTCATCGTATTCATCATCATCTTCTTCTGGAAGCTTGTTTCCATTCTTAAGGGTGATTGTCATTCTAAATTCTTTAGGATTTGTTTCATTAGGACCAAGCAAATGAAACGCAGATATAGCAGACATTAAACATATACGCTTGGGTTTAACGCAAACATAGTTTTCGTTAAACACATATGTTTGTGTTTAATGCAAACTTTTCCCAATTCATCACTATGCTGTCGTTTTCTTCTTAGTCATTGTTGTGTTGCATGTTATTTTGGTCCTCCTTGGGCATATGTACTCCTAGCATTGTATGCATTTTGTTCTTTTGTTTTCTTCTTCTGATGTTGTTTTGTGCTTCCACCTGCTGCAACCTTCCATCTTCTTCTCACCTTGGTGCCTTTTGTATCGTTCATTACTTAAATTAATACCTTGCATGGCCATGCAAATCCATGCAGCCCACATTGATTTATTTGTGTTTTTATTTTTTTCTTGTCTTTTTTTTTGTCTTTTAATTTTCTTCTTTTTGCTCCATAAAGACAAGTGAAAATTAATCTTTAGAAAATGGCCCAAATATTGTGATTTCGACTCACTTTAACTTCTTTACTTTCAACTTGTGCCTAAAATCATATATGTGTCAAAGTAAGTATCTTAAGCAATTTTATGTCATTAATCGTTAAGTGTTATGAAATAATTAAATAATAAATTAAGCACATATCACCTTTTGTGCTTTGAATCTACGGTTTATGACGTGTTTTCATCCAAATTCTTTTCTTTGAAGTCCATGAAGACAATTTTATTTTGTAAACACACTTGGAAAAAAGTAAGTACCAAATATACAACAAAAGTATAAAATATTAAGAAAAAATATATCAAATATGAGGTATAATTATGATCAATTATGCATATATCATCTTTGCCCTATTATCATTGTTCACCATAAATGGACTCTACTTTTATATCCCCGGCAGTTGCATCATTTAGATTACAAGTCTCTTGGTGATCATTTTGTTTTCATTTTGATACATTTAAGACTCCATATATAATTTGTTTACTTCTACAACAATATCTTACTTAAAGGCTTCATATATATTTTATCCATATCATTTGAATTTGGATCCCCAAATTCATTATATATTTCACTAACTCCTCCTTAGTATGTTGGATCATCACCCTCAGTAAATTCATACGAAACTTCCATGTCAATTGTATAATAGATAAACATAATAAAGATGTCACTTTAATGTTAAAAAGGAGTAAGAACTATGAAATGGAGGTTCTAAATACTTATTATCAATTTTTAGTTCATATGAAACTTCAGTGTCAAATGTTGCATCAATACTTTTAGCTCCTTTATTAATAAGAACAACTAACAATAGATAAATAAAATAAGAAAATGTCAATTTCATGTTAGAAAGGAGTTAATATTAATAAATGGTGGTTCTAACTACTTAACACCAAATTTTGGTTGATAATGTATAACTTTAATAATGACCTCTTTAGGTGTTTTCCCAAAATAATTAGTGGTTGATACCTCACTTAATCCACCTTTTAATTATTTTTCATTATCTTATAGAAGGTGGCAATCGATTCATATACACCTTAATATGATCTTATACATCAACAAAATGACAATTTTCAAATTCAACATCATTATCTCCTTCATTACCAACAATTTGCATTAACATTCTCTCCAATTTCTATATCTAGGCAACTATATAGTTCAATTTCAAAACAAAACTTAAGGATATATTTTAAATATGTATCATAACACTTACCACTAGAAATTATATCATCATTTTCACTTCTAATGTATGGTGCATCTGTTAAATAACCAACAAATATAATTAGTTTTTTTCACTTATGTCATTTTTTACAGCTTCTTTATTAGTATCATCATGTTGACTACCTTCAAATGTTTTGCAATCAAGATCTATAAGTCTAACGTTTTCTTTAGTTGTAACTTCTATTTTTTTGGTAAAGGGTAGTTATTACAATACAAGTGAACCTCCACATGCTCGTAATTATAGTTCACTATCAAATTGTACAAGTCCATTATATGACATTCTTTAACAAAACATCTTAACCAAAGTTATTTTACTTACTAACAAACAAATACAACTTACACACTAACTTATATTTCTTTTCATGTAATGTAGTCATTTATTAATAAAATAAAGTAACTTAAATTTTTATTTTATTAATTTATCATGTTTGTATATTATTACTCATAATAAATAGTATAATAATATTTTATATGTATGTTGATTTAATTTGTTAATAATTAGTGGATATTATTTATCACTTTTTTAATAAACAAAATTTACTTATTATCTAATAATACTAATAATTAAGATAATCAATTTCTTATATATTATTTTTTAATTATAAAATCTATTATTTAATTTTTACTATTAAATAATAATTATTAACTAATTTATCTTATCATATTATTCATTATACCATGTTGATTATGTTTTGGGTTGATTACTAAAAAAGCTTAAACTTTTCTCAATTTTTCAATTATAACTCAAACTTTAAAAAGTAGCAATAAAATGCATAAACTTTCAATTTGTTTTAATTCTAGCCTGACGTTAACCTCATTATTATCTATGCTGACATGGCACTGTCATGTGTTAATGAATCCTCACTAATCAAACACGTCAGTGTCATTAAAATGAGGTTGTCTAATTAGTGAAACAACATCGTTTCATAGTGAAATTAAAATGATGTCATTTCAATTTTAGAGAAAGCTTCTTCGTTACTCTCACCCCCTAAATCCCTAAGTCCATACACAGGCACAGAGGAAGCGATGTGATGTTTGAAAAATTGGAAAGTGGATGTGGTGTTGTGTGCAACATCGAGATGCCCATCGACGTTGGTTGTTTTTGTCTTATATATGGTTATCTGCGATTGAGTTTTCTCTATGTTGGTTGAATTTTTTGGTCGTTTTCTGCATTGCAAACAAAGCTACAGAGACTTCCATTCATGTCTCCTTATACTACCACTAGATGACATTTGTAGTTCTCCCACACGCACCACAAGCATGTCTGCACCATCTGGTTCAAGTCGCAAGCTCCTTTTGCTTATTTCACGTTGTTTTGTTCAATAAGCAATCTTGTTCTTATTTCGTGTAAAAGCCTTTAGTTGGAATCTAGTGAGATTCAGAAATTCTCAATGAATAATCTCTTAATATTGGCTCCATCTTTGTAATGTGACCCACCTCTTTATTGCTCAAGTTCACAATCACGAAACGAAACAAAAACAAAACCAACACCCATTCAATTTCTCAACATTCTGGGTTTCGATTATTTAGAATGTAAAACTCAATACCCAATCATAAACATACGATTATTCTAGATTGAGTTTTCAGGACTTCTAGGTTTCTAATTTTCTAGGTTCAAAACTTAGTGAAGCTTCCATAAAAAATTCTGATTTTAGGGATTTAGGGTGTGAGAGTGACGAAGAAGCTTTCTCTAAAATCCAAACAACGTCGTTTCATTCAATTTCACTATGAAATGACGTTGTTTGACTAATCAGATAACCTCCTCTTAATAACAATGATGTGTTTGATTAGTGGGATCTATTGACATGTAACACTGTTACATCAGCATAGATAATGATAAAGTTAACGTTAGGTTAGAATTGAAACAAATTGAAAATTTTTTCGTTTTAGTGATATTTTTTAAAGTTCAAACTTTTGGCTTTTTTTATAATTAACCCTTAATTTTTATATTATATCAGTTTATTGAGCTCACTTCTAGTGCTAATTATTTTTTTTTATATTTGTCATCCTACTAAGCTTACTATCACCATTGATTAAATTTTCTTATCAAATTAACTCTTTAAACTTAATATATTACTAGGTAATTTTTTCTTGTCTTATCAGTTTGCTTGATATCATATTTTTATAAATAATAAATTATTATTATTACATAGTATAATAATGTTATTTATTATTATTATATAATATAATAAAGACTTAATTTGCTATTATTTTAAACTAATTAATATATTGCTAATTATCAACAAAATATGATAAATAATATATTATTAATGAAAAAGAATATGATAATAATTTTCCAAATTCTTCTGTTAATAGTAAAAACTAATCAAGTTAACTAATAATTATTATAAAAATATATATTATAAATAAAAATAAAAATAAAAATAAAAATAATTAATTTATCCTTGTAAATATAAATGTAAGAATCGTTCTCGTATGTTTTGTTTCTTGGCCGATTTAATTTTCGTTCTCTAATTGTCCATAAAACCAAACAGGTATGAAGGATGACATTAAGATGAGTGGGAGTGGGATAGTAATTGTCTTTAGGGTGCAGAAACAGGGCAATGGAAGTGGGTGGAATGAATGAATCTAGTACTGCAAACCTGAAATGAACTTAAGTAGGCCAAAAGTGCACATCTGATGCCAATGTCTGGCATAAGTTGCTTTTGGGTGAGCGCATTAACTGATGTTTGTTTGGAAAGGAAAAGGAGAAAAGGAAGGGGATGATGATCTCACAGTTGGGATGATGTTGAAGAATCAAAATCCATATTCGTTCGTCAGATAGTCATAAAAACTCAACGAAAAACAAAACCATTAATAATCCCCTCCCTTTCCTTTCCACGTATACAAATATATATCCCACCCAGAAACTGAACATCAACGACCCGACAACTATCCGCCTCAAATTCACATTTTCTCCTTTTTCCTTGAAAGATTATTTTTTGACTTCCCCACCGCTTCCTAACCAAATAACCAACTTTGTGGCTCTCAAATTTCCTTTTTTCGAATATTATAAACCATCATTCATTCTGTAGTCGCTTCTGACAGAAATCGTATCCCACTTGCTATGCCCATCCAGTCTCCGCCACACATTTTCCTAAGTAACATAAATTTTATTAACAAGGACAATTTCACTCCTTTCCATGGCATAAACTAAAAGCACCTCTATTTTTTTATATTATATTAAGTGTCTCAATTTAGTCGGACTAATCTTAATTTTTTAAGACCCTACCCTAAAAGTCCTAAATGGAGTAAACCTGAAAACCTTAAGATCCCTCAGCTTCTTACGCTTGTACACGTTCGCACACAAGGAATCTTCACATATTTGATTGTTCAGCTGATGATTGATCGCTGACCTCCCCTTTGCTCAGCATCAGGTTCCCATCAACTCCCAGGTTTTCTAGTAGCTCTAACTCTCACACTGTCACTGAAAGCGAGACGCCCGTAATTGATCCGATAAAGGAATTGTGCCTAGGAGCTAGAGGATCATCAATAAAAATAAAGCCTATTTCTCTTTCTTTGGCGTGACTCGAACTCAAAATCTTCTAAAAAGGAGAGCCTTAAGTGAAGAGCTTTAATCACTCAAGCCATTTGTTAACCAAAGAACACTCACTTATTTATAATCGAAACATACATTTATATAGGAAAATGTACAAGAGCCAATTACTATAGATGTGACTAAAACATAAGTTTCCTTTTTCTTCCAATTAAATGTTGAGAGCCTCATCAATTTCATGCGTAACGTCACAGGATCAAGCCAACTTAAAAATATCTTGAATAGTGGGAAGTAATTGTAAAACGAAAGTCCAGAGGATAGAGTCCCAAACAAATTGAAGTGGGGTCTTCTTGTCGTACATATACTACATATGTTGGGGAATAGTAATCTTATACTTACTTTTAAAAAATGTCTAAAATGTGGGGAAATTAAATTAAACATTTAAAATATCAAACTTTTTTTTTATTACTGACAAAGTATCTTAAAAGGTCGAAGACAAACTTTTTACTTCTCTCTCTTTTTAACATTTAAACATCACGCTT
>JANZLD010000006.1:58716526-58728908 GCA_026413575.1 Erythroxylum carthagenense
ACTCCTTATTTTCAAAACATTCACATTTAATATCAATTATACCCGGAAGTTGTCAATGAATGCATGTACCACTTTTTGTGTGAAAACATTCCGTATTTATGTGCATATATGCTAACATGATGCATGAGCAAGAAAAAGCTTTATTTTAATTTCTCTTTGAGCTCGCATGTACTAAAATTTCGGGTCATAACCCTTAATATGGGGACGGGATGTTACATAGGGATAACCTTGAAATTTTCTTTAATGCATTGAGGGAGGACACTAGTGGGCTTAGAGACTTATCCTTGTCCTTTCAAAAGAGTAGGTGATCATTTAGAAAACTTAAGTTGAAAAAGTTTCAACGCCTTGCACCTACTATAGTATTCACAGCCTAAGTCATTACTAGTGTTGAAGGAGGTTAGTCTTGAAAGGAATTGCAATCATAAGATAAAATTGTATTAAAAGAATGGATCTCCTTGTAACAACTCCTTACCACTACAAAATAGTCTTATAGGAGCTCCATTAACTAACACTCCAATATAAGTACATATAACACTTTGAGAGATCCTTTTGATGAACACCTTTAAAAATCCAAAAGGCTCTAATATGTGAGAGATAAATCACCATGTAATAGTGTTAAAACCCTTGTAAAGGTCAATTTTGTCTACGTAATTTTTGTGGGAAGAAAGGGACCTTCTTCCTTCCATAAGATTTAAAAAGCTCTTGGGCTAGTAGAATATTATTACCAATTAACTTGTTATGAACAACGGCACTCTAAGGTACATTTATAAGGCTACCTATCATTGACTTTCTTTATAGATAGGATTTTAGATATAATTTTTTGCAAGATGTTACAACATGGTATTGGTCTATAATCTAAGATAAAGGAAGGGTTGAGAATTTTAGGGATAATGGTGATGAGTGTTCTGTTAATCTCATTTAGCTTTTTTTTCTTTGAAAAAAGATTCAAGGATTACATCTATGATTATGTCCTTAATCTATGGCCAATCTTTCTAGAAGAATAATAAATTGTGCCCATCTAGTCTAAGTGATTTACCATAATTCCACCAAAATAAAACTCCTTCTACTTCGTCACTAGTTATAGGTTTGTTAGATTATGTAACTCATTCTTAGTGAATTGATGGTTAATAAAGCCTTTGAGTAAATGCAGAGAGGATGAACACATTGCTTGTGACCTTATGATATTCTTAAAGAAATTTAAAACTTTATCACTAATCTTATCTTGATAATTAGTTATTCCACCATCTTGCTTTATTAGTAAAGGGATGTTGTAGGAATTCTTCCTAGCTTTAATGGATCTACGAAAAAGTTATATTTTTGCCTCCTTTCTTTGGCCATAAAACCCTTACTCTCTATTTTAAGATAGAGTTGTGGACCTATAAAGCTTTGTAATAATTTAAAAAGCTTCAACTTCCTTCGTATGAAGTTTAACATCATCAAATTTACTATTAATTTATTCTTGAATTCCAAGAAGGAGAGCTTTGGTCTCATCCATATTCTTTTGGGTGTCAATGAATCTATTAAGATTGAGAAGCTTGACCTTTATCATATCTAACTTCCTCATACATATAAAAGGTTTGAAGCCAATAAAATATGAGAAAATTCCTTTCATAATTGCTTCTTCAAAGCCAACCACTTTTGTAAGAAAATTGATAAAACAAAGAAGGGCCTTTTTTGCTTGAGGAGGGAACAAATTATGGATCATAATTAGACTGTTATATAAGAATCTTGGCTTACCAGATGAAACTAAACTTGATGGAAAGACATAACTATTCTTTATTAACCAAAGCTTTATTTAACCTTTTGCTTATGATTTACATGCCTTGTTGTTTATTAATTCAGGTGTAGAAGTATCCTTCACATCTCAAACTATAACCTCTATTTATATGACATAGTCTTCCAATCCACCATTATAATTTTTTAAGTTGACGTTAAAACATGCTTCTAAATTGTGGATAATGTTTTTAAAATCCTCTATCATCAACCAAAGACCAGTTAAGGTGGAATGCATGTTTCTTAGCTTTTTGATAAAGATCTTCTCTAAAAAAAGCTTTATTTGAGCCATGAAGTAGAGAAATATAACCTTCCTTTATAGTAAGAAAATAGTCAAATGCATTAAATGATCCATAGTAAGAACCAAAAAGACCTATATCAAAAGCTAAAATAATTATATCAAGATGATGTTTGGAAACTAAGTTCCAATTCTTCCATACAATACTTAAGTTCTTATACTTGTTAGCATTGATTTTTAACTCTAAACACCAATAAACATTTGTTTTATTTCATAGATAAAGTCTCTAAGGGCTTATTACTTTTTGGTGCAATTAATGCCCATAATATTCCAACAGACAAAAGACATTAAGGTTTAGACTTACCCTTCAACCCCTTATTCTTCCTACTAGATCTTCTCTTACTCACACTAAATTAGGTATGCTTTGGAGAGAGAATCTTAATCTGAATCTGAGCTGATAAAGCAAATTCAAAATGAGAGGAATCATGATCTTCAAGGAAAGTAATTAAACTAGTTTTGGAAGAAGTTAGCAAAATTGAGGATGAAGGAATACCAAAGCTAATACCTTCCTGACAGGTGTTGGTGGCTATAGTTAACTATTTTGAATTGGCTACAAGAATGTTTGCATTTCTACTAGTCTTAAGACTTAGAAGCTGACACTTGGGGTTTTGACTTATCCTCTTGTGTTTGTATTGCATTAGTCAGAGAAGGACTAGGATTGGAGGGATATAGAGAAGATATAGCATCTGCATTATTGTTCTTCTCCTTTGATAAGTTATCATCTCTCATCAATTTTATATAGTCTCCTCAAATGAATCTTTTACTTGCAGGCTTCCACACTTCACCTTGTCGAGCCATTGTAGATTTCCAAGAGACTCTGATTGAATACTCTACCAAGGACAAGTCTTCTCTAAGCCTGTAAATAGGGACGATATCTAGTAAATCCTTTTTCATTTCGACCATCACACATATATCCTTGCATACTCTACTCTTCTAGTAGCAATGTTCTTGTTCACATATATAGGATTCCTAATAACTAGCAAGATAGCTCAAGCCACTGGTAAACCAGTATTCTTCTGGTATATTATGAATTTTAAGCCGTAAAGGGATATATGACTCTTTGATGCTTTCTAAGGGGAGCCCTAGCTTCCAAACTTGAAGGAAGATAGGAGTGCTAGAAAGGTACTCAGCACTTCATTCAAGTACTTTCTACGCAGAAACTGAGGAATTTAAGGAGAAAAGAAACTTGCATTCTTCCACGGCTTGATATCTTATGAATGAACAAAAGGAAAGATGATCTTTTTCCTAAGAAAATATCTCACATGTATAGTAGCTCATGTCTTTGCTCCTTCCCAAATAATTTCTAAAGATAAGGTGAAAACTATGTATCCTTTGTTGACTAAATGAGGATAATAATGCAAAGATAAAGGAGTAGGGTCCCCTACCACTTGCTTCTAACTCATCTTCGCATTAAGAGCTAGCGTACTGGGAGGGGAATTTGGGAGTTTGTCACCTAATAAGTAGAGAGGAAGAAGCAAAATTATTTTGGTCAGGTGACAAGAAAATAGGGAAGTTAGGGAGCAAGAAGGTGGCGAAACCATTGCTTGGAAAGGAGTTTATGGGGGAAATTTTCAAGGTCTAGTTAATGCCATAGGGCTAAGAATGATTAAAACAAAAAGGCAGAAGGATTAAGGAAGGTTAAATTATCATTCAATAAGAATTAAGCAATAATTTGGAGAAAAAAGACAAAAAAAAAAACCAACATAGAAACCTAAAAGACAAGGAAAAATACATTGCAGAAGAGCTGTTAACTTCTCCTGTAAACGCAAAGAAATATCCAGAAGAAGAAATGCCTTATTGGAAATTAGAAGAATGACCAAAGAGGCTAAAAAACTAGAACAAGACGAAGAAAAGAAAGACTTTGAACTCTCAGAGAAAAGGAAGAAAATTCTAAAGGTCATTTGTAGTCTTGCCATTAGGAATGATATTGAAATTTATTCATGCTTAATGATATAATGATGTTAAATGAAATAAAATGTTATATGATACAACATTAATTATAAACTTCATCATAAGTGGTCAATAATTACAGAATATAATTTTATTTTTATTTTATTATTAAATTTTAATATTGATTAATTATTGCAAATTAAAAGATGGTCTTTATTCAAAAATATATGAAAATAATAAAATACTAGCAAACATGCATATTTTGCTAATTAATTAACTTTAAAACCTAAATTAATTTTATAGAATAAGCATTTTTTATAATTTCAATACCACCATACTTTGGTAGATGTTATCCTTGATTACATATATCTACATAAACTAGAAGTATGTCAGCATAAACTTTATTTACGTCAATTTTTCATTTGACAGCAAAATCAAAATATGCATAGTTAAACTAATCTTTAGATTATTCACGAAGGACGGTGTCCTTGCATTTGCTTTTACATGCCAAAGCCAATTGGAATTGTATGAGATGGGTTGGTTCAACTCAAATTTCCCCGAAAGCATAACTAAAACGGTTCATCAAAGTGCAAAAAAATTGGTATAAATAAATAGATTAATAAGCTGGTCTGAACGAAGAATGTGACGTAATTACTAAGAAATCAAAATTACGATTACATTTTTTATGTGCAAACTAAATAAAGGAAAAATAGAGGTGCAATATAATGTGATTAGATTAAAGCTTCCATTACATTGTGTAAATAGGATGCAGAAAACATGAAGGCGTTTCTACTTCAAAAAGATGAAGCATTGCACTTTCAGCTTAGTATATATATTTGTCAACCTTACCAAAATAAAAATATGCAGATAAAAGAAATTTTATCTAATATTTGAATGAATTGTGAATTCATATCTAATTGAATATGCTCTTCTATTAAATACAATTTCCTTGCATTTGATTGATCCGAAGAAAAGAATTTGAACTGTGAAGTGAAACGTAAGTACCTCTAAACATTTGTGAGTACGTACATACAAATATATATGTTATGTTGTCTGTAGGAAGAGACATGAATATAAATAAATAACAACTTCTTGAATGGTTGATAATACAATGATTATATGTCTAACAGGAGTTTGACTAACAGTTTTACCAAGTAATGTGACTGAAAGTTTTACCAAGCGATCCGGAGTTTCTCAGATATTTCTTACACAGTATTTACATGAACACTTGATATGGAAGTATTAAAATATCGTATAAAACATGAACCTTTTAGTCTGAACAGCGACTTGATCGACGACTGTTGACCCACTTCTGACGATTCTTCCTGTATCTCCATGCTATCTGAATTCGTGTAGCCGCAATAGTTCTCCAGTGGGGAGATTGATACCTGTTAATGGAGCAAAAGTGCCTCTGCTTAGAAAACCACTAAGGTAGCAAAAGTGCTTTTGGTTAGAAAACCTCTGAAGTAAAACAACTGATGTGGAGTCTGGTGACATCAGATATAATAAAGTGAAATTAAAGATACCATGCAATAGATAATATGGTAAAATGAGAATTACATTAAAGCAATGTGTGGCAATCCCGTCGCTGGGGAAATGATAAATTGTACTTGATGTCATGAACATCATATTACAATTTATGTGGAAAGTTTGATAACGAAATAGATGATGTACTATAATGTTCTTTATATAAAGTAGGCTTTTCTCACACCATAGATGGTGTGAAGAATGTTCTCCTTCATTGCAATGCAAACTTATGGATGCAACATGATAGTAAATATCAGTATGCAAGATGTAAAATTTGGCAAATATCTAACCTTATGGCTCCTTGAATGTGTGGCTCTCGCAAGTTTCTAGCAAAAAGGCTAGTGACTTCTTCAAGGTCATCTGCTCGAAGTGAAAAAGCTTCAATATTTGTTAAGCATCTTACGGTTCTGCTGCTAAGCAATCGGTATCTTGAACTCTCGATTCTCCTTGAACCTGCAATGGTAACTAGAATTAATAGTACCAAGGCCTCCTATGGCAAGCCATTAAAACTACCATTTTAGATTCAGTGGAGAATAATTAAAGTTCTTGTGAGCACTTGTTTTATGAAATGGAGAGAAAAGAAAGTTTTGTAACAAGAAATAATAATAGACCTTTGGATGCAGGATACTTTTCAAGGCACCAAGTGAGAAGTTCCTCCCCGCAACAACTCCCTTCAAATAAAGGGTATACAGTTCCATCATGGTCAATACTTTGCAATTTTCCACGCACAATAAAAACCATCTTGTCAACTGGACCTCCGTCGTATAAAATTTCACCTCCTTCAATGTATCTTACGGGTCGTATCCTCTCACAAATGGCATCTACAACTTGATCACCCATCAGGGCAAATATCCAAACCTACAAAAGTATGAATTGAGTATTCACAAAATGCGTAACTTGATCCAGAATTTATTATGAAATCATTACATGGGGATTGAAACCCTGTTAAGTTTAATACTGCCGTTGCATCAATTTCTATAGATAAAGCCATCACTCGACTAAATCACCAAGAAGAAAGGAAACAAATTGAAGCCACTGGCATAACTGACTTATAGAATGCCAAAGTCCAGCTATCAACTTGACATTGCAGTAAGCTCAAGTACCTCTTTTTCTTTCCTGTAATAAGCTGAAGGGCTACCTCAACAAAAATTTAAGGATTGCCACATGACACAGTAACATGGAGGCCCATACCTATATTGTTTCAGGACAACCCCATCCAGCAACAAGAATATCTTTCCAGTTTCAAATCAGCTTTCCACATTCACTTTTTCTTTTCTTTTCTCTAATTGTGCCAGACTAATGCTTGGAGGGTAAAAAGTACACAATGTACAAAAATTAGATAACTAAATACCCAATAGAATTTTCTTGCACATGCAGAGATGCCAAAGTGAATTTTGACTTCGTAAGTCATCATTTCAAAAGATTGGAACTGTGCACTGAACACTGTGCAAATTAAAGTTGTGTTATAGATGAAAGAAAATACTCTGTTATGCTACTGACTACACTAACAAACTCACTTTCTTCACGAATTTGAAAAGGTGTCTTTTTATTTCCCTTCGCAAATCCTCTGGTAGATTCTCCAACAGTTGCTCCTCATTTACTCCTCTTGTTGCAGCCCACGTATACCGTTCAGCTTCAATCACTTTCCTACATAACGGCATTGATTGATCATGAAGCAAACAACTATAACCCAGTACAAAATTTATGGAAGTTTTTGTGATGACGCACATTTCTTCTACTAAATTACAGATATCCTTGTGAGATACATGAGAGAGGTGTCAATTACTTATGACCATGTATAATACGATGTCCACCATTAATGCATACAAAGTAAGTATCTACAACACCTCTTACTATATTGCAGCAACAATACAATGATTCAGAAACTGGCAGTTTATGGTTTCAAAATCTCATAGGTGGTAGAAATATTGATTTACCGTGAGATGTGAGCACCTATGAATTTCACAAAATCAGCAATTAATAACTTTTTTAATTCCTTCAATATTTTCTTAGTAATATTCCTTAGAGATCTATTGTTGTTATGTTATCTACATATGAATTTTTCTTATGTATCATATATTGGATATCATTTATTGCTTAAATTGCCCTACTAATATAAGTAGATAGTTCACCCTTTAGTTCTCAGAATGCATTAGGCTGTCTCTATTGCTTTTCTGCATCATCTCATAACATTCTTTCATAGGTACCGTTGAGATGTGGTTCAGATCCAACCTTATCCCCCCCTAAAAATAAACAATTATATTTCCAAAATTTGCAGTACGATAATCGATTTTTTGGGTACTGTCTGACTACTTTCACAAGTTAACTCACAGAGAATGGATCAGGAACTTGTATTAGCAAGAGCAAAATGTTGGAAACTGTAGGCAGATAATCCTTGTTGGTTAAGTAAAACAACTTCCATAAGTTCCATGCCAAAACATTAGTGTCACATACTTCAGGGGCTACACATGATTCATAGATAGGAACAGAACAAAGGCCTAGAGAAACCAAAATTTCTTATGCATCAAGTACTATCCATCAATACAAGAAGCAGTTGACATGGGCCCCAATAAATTCTTGGAGGAATTTTTTTCATGGAGAAGGTGATAAAGTTTGTGAATTTGTATCTAAGCAACTTACTATGAATTGAAATTAGAGCACCCCAATAAATTTGGACACCTAGGACTTCAAAGGACTCCTAGCACAAGTTACTTGGTCTTCCTAAGATTGTCACTAAATATAAATTTATGATTAATAAAAGGATCCCAGTTAATAAGATGATAAAAGGCAGGGAAAAATATTCCATAACACAGAAAATAAAATGGTGCACCTTCTAATTACTGGTGGCAAGCGTCGAAGACTCATCCACTGCTCCACATCCCGCCGCCTTAATGACATTTCCATTCTCCTGAGAGGAGAACAAAAGAAAGGCTAACGTCAAAAGATCCTTATTTTATATTCTATTTGAATTTGATTAAAAATAACTCAGAAAAGGTTGATCCATGTGAAGGCACTCTGGTCCAGTTGAGTAGGAAACAGAACATGACATGGCTGTACAATTTCTTCCAAGATCCATTTGTAATAGCCTCATAACTAATATGCAAATTACACCAGTTTATGGCAAAAGATAATGCTCTAACATCAGATCCAGACAAACTATTTGAGTAAGCAAAGATGAATCCTTGAATAATTCCAACAACTGCATTTTACATGTCAAACAGAGAGAGATATTTCTGATGTAAGATCACATTTCCCCTCCATATATGTCTAAGACTTGTGGCTGTATAGAAGGTGGAGATAAAATTTATATAAAGATAGTCAGGACATTTCAAGTGTGCTTTCAAGCTTTTTCCCTTAAATAAACATAATCCACAAGGTCTTAACTTGGGTTCAATTTGTTGCATATCAAAGTTTTTAGTTGTAGAAGCAGAGTTCAACGTTTTTCCCAAATTTACATTCAATCTGTAACGAAGTATAGATTCTTATGTCAAAAGAAGGTGATTCATACACTTTGATTACAGAAAAATTTAGCAGTACTTACGAGCAATCTATCTATAATAGCTATTGGGTAGGAAATCATTCAGTATATTCTGATACAAACTAAAAATAACGAGTTACCAAGCTCAATTTATTCATCCAGTAATAGTCCTTCCTGTAGTAATAGGACAGCTGAAAATGCTTTCCCGCCAAATTTAAGAACCTAACCACGCACGAGGCACATTGCTAGAGGAACCTTATTCTAAAAATGTCAGCTATTGAATCATTTTTCTAATCTTTAGGCCAAGCATTCAGACAAGGTGGAGCAATTGAAGTGTTCATTTTGCAACTTAACTAGAAAGGCCTGAGATTGAATGAAAAATATTCTTTAAACAGTCATTTTCGACAAAGATTTATGGGGAAGCAATAATATTACCAACCATGACTTCATAACATAAATACGAAGAATATTAAGGAGAATCTGATACATAAACTTGTATTTTCAACAACCCGAATTAAGCCAATTGGGTGTCTCACATGTCAAGTAAGTGGCCTGTCCATAAGCATTAAGAGAAACAAAGTTTATGACTCTACCTCCGACCAAGAGCCTGGAGAAAGTTCTGCATATTTCCTATGAGAAAAGCGAAAAGCAGCAGCCCTAGGCCAATGACGCCCATAGTGAAGAGGACTTCCCATATAAAATAGCTTGGTTGTTGGTTTCCTGCGAGAGTACTTATTTGCTACAAAAATGAAACATATAAGCTGATTTCAACAGGAGATAAAAAGAGAGACGTAAAACATATATAGGTATATTTAATGAACACCTCTCTTTAGAATGAAAAGTTGGAAAGAAAAGCATCTTTCGCATCAAGCATATGGCAGAGATTGAAACTCTTAACACAGAAGCATCTAAATCAGAAAGTAAAACTTGGGTATGTTGAAAGTACTCACTAGGCATCAACCAACATACTCCACTAGGTAGGAAATAAACAATGTTGAAAAAATGCATCCTTATTGTGGAAGTAAATTCTTCCTTCTATACGACAATGAAAAATTCTATTGTTAAAGGAAATTGATGTGGGTATGATCCTGAATGACTCCAGCAATTTGGGTATAACATACAGCATTTTCTTATAGAAACAAACTTAAACAGCAAGCTTCCATCAAATACTATAATGTTTCACCTGCTAGAAAAAAAGAGTTCACATACATTATAAACAAAGAAATGGCGTAAATTCTGATTACCTGAAATCCCCAAAACAATGAGTATATGTATCTAGTCAAGAAGGGCTCGGACGTGAGGCCTACAGCTTGGTTATAGATTCCATATGAAAAGCTGTTGGTTGTAAAACAAGCACTAGCATTCGCATTTTGTCTCCAAGCTTTCCTTTGTACATTGGAATCATCTGCTGTGACATTATAACCATGTCCACAATCTATGAAATTCTTACAGATATCCCTCATAGTGGAATTACCGCAGGCATCGCGAAGACACTGATTAACCCTCTGCTACGAGAAAAAATTTAAAGGTGAGGGAGGAACTCACATGAACATTTTATGCAATTGTCATATGTGTGGAGTTTTTTTTTCACTACTTTCCAATTAACAGGAGAATTGCAACAAACATACCGAGCAAAATACTTGAGAAAAAGAAAATATATAACATGGCCATGATGCTTCAACAAAACAGAGAAAATGAAGAAATACCAACCTAAGAATAAAGTGCATTGACAACAATCTAACATACAGCAAAATGGATTGACAAATTTGGGACATTCATATTTGAGTTACAAGAATGGAATAATTAAAGGGGAAGTATGAAGATGAAGAAAAATGTTTTTTTTTTTCACTTTCATGGATCTAATAATAATTCAACCCCAGCATTAATATTACTGAAAAATATTCATACATAAATTAAAATTACCAATAAATATAGAATGACTGACATATTATGCAGTACGAAGTGGTCAACCAGAAATGACCTGATAAAACCACAGTACTCTAAAAATGAACTGGTGGAGAGTGATTGATACATTTTCCTGAAATAGTTTGTTTGATTACTTAGCAATTTAGAGATCATAACAGAAAAATACTCATGTATTACAAGGATGGCAAAAAATGTTGAAGAGGAGAGTTCAACAAGCACAGTAACAATTGAGTTAATGACTTCTGCACACCTGTAAGCCAAAAAGGTACCAGCACGAACCAACAACATGGCCAGACAACACAAAGGTGAGAAGATTTATGAAGAAATTAGCCCATGCTGTCTCAAATATGAAACCACTTGGAGACTGGCCAACAAGAACAGGTAAAAACCTATACAACCTTGGAACATACTGGACAAGAACTGCTGCCCTTAAGAGATTTTTTGCACGATTTGCTCCAGATGATCCCAAATGCTTACGCAGGACCACCAAGATGACCACCTGGTAATTTGGCATGAAAATGAATACTGGATAAGGTCAGAAACTTTGTAAGATATTTGAAAGGACATTCTGTACATGTAATGTTGACAAGCAGGGGCAACATATTATGGACGATAGTGAACTTTATTAAAGGAGTCATCAAGAAATATGGAAAAATGAAGTAAACAAACCTGAGGCAGTGGTAATACGACAAGTATATCAACCCAAAAGTATCCACGGAAGTAGTGCCAAGCAATTTTTGTCGGGTGGTCAACCAACTCTCCAGCACCCATAACTGTTGACTCGGGAGCTATATAAGCTAATCTGAACTGCACAAAATAATGAAGCAGAAGAAAGTAAGTAGTGTCTTTTAAAAGCAAGGGGCTTAAAACATTTGGTGAATGATGGACTATAGAAGAGCCTCTTGCAAGATGATTCTAGAACCAATTGGAGTGTCAGTCTTGTCAAGTTACCTGGTGTTCCCGGAGTCAATAAACAAGATCCAATTCCCTTGCTTTTTGGTTTGTACTATTGGTTCCAGTTCATGTTCAAAAGTTCCAATTTTAGATATATCTTGTATTTTATTAGTGATTTTTCTAGGATGAACTAAATATACGACATGAATTCTCATTAGAGTTACTCCTCATATTTGGCACAAATTCAAAAAAACTTTCTTTGGTTCATATTCTTCATTGTGATGTGTAATAATATATTTTATACAAGAAATTTAGTTAACCTATGTTGGAATAGTTTCTATGTCTTATATTGGAATATTGGTGAACCTACAATTGTAAATATTATTAACAGGCCCTTGATACTGAACAAATAAAATAGAGCAATAATATGAGCAGAGAGGAAATTATACCTGAAGAAATATGTTTAGTAAGTAGACAAGATCGGTCATGCTCCTAAAAACCACAAGTGTTGTGGTCATAGGCCAACTGATGACTATACACTTATTCTCCTGCATTTAAATAGAGGGAAATTACAACTATTGTATCAGCACAAGTAG
>JANZLD010000006.1:58729692-58740390 GCA_026413575.1 Erythroxylum carthagenense
AACTTCAGCCTTTATCTTTGATATCAATCCAATTCTCAATCCTCATCCCACCAAATTAAAACTTGTGATTGATTAATCTTTCCTCTTTTATTTATTTTATAGACTTTAAGTTCTTTTGCATCAGAAAAGTTCAGCAATTCTTTGAAAATGAGATGAAATATGCCTAGTCCAAGGTTGTAATAGGAAATTTTACAAAACTTCAAAAGCTTTTCGTTTATAAAATTTGGTGTATGAGAAAACTTTTAGTACAGGACTAGAGCTTATACAACCATTTGGAAATAAAACTTACCTGTTGTGCTGACAGCAAGAAGAAAAATAAGGGGTCTATGAAAATTGCCAGCAAACAAGAAATCACAAAAAACTTGTTCCATTGCTGAACAGCTTTAGCATGCGGATTCATAATGGGAATATGTTGATTCAGAAAAGAAATGATCCTCCTTGCCCAGCCTTTAGCATCCCCATAAATAACAGTTTGGAGCTGAAAAAGGAAAAGAACAAATAGTTTCATTACGGCAAAGATATAATACTATGATGACTTAAGTTAAAGTACCAGGATCGCATATGTTAGAATGTTATGAATTTATATGTTCAATAGGTTCATATTACTGAATTCAATGATTAAAGTAGAAAGAACAAACCATTTACGTGTAATAAATGCCAAAATTTTAAAAGAATGTATCATGCATTAGGAACGTCACAGGCACTGACAAACTGTTTGTAAAACATATTGATTTGAGTAATTCTCCCATGATAGGATTATGTTAATAATGCTCCAACTCAATGATTATGCTTAGAACAATTAAGAACATAAGTAGAAAATTTCTCTGTCGAGATAGAAAAAACCATGAAAACAGAAAGTAAAAATGAAACAGAACTACAGAAGTAGAAAATGAAATATTATCAATTGCAATCCGCCCTAATGGATAAATATTATTCACTTATACTCATGATACTTGTTCCTTTAATAACTTAAATCAAGAACATAGAGCATCTTTTATCTTCCCAACAAAGCAAATTGCAAGGGAGTATCAGTATGCCTTTGGAGCAAAGTTGAGAAGTAAAATATATGTATCATATTGCAATCTTCATAATTATGTGAAAACAGAAGAGATTTGAAGTGAATAATTGAGCTTGTATATAGCTTAGAAAGCAAACAAATACAATGGTGTTCATTAACATATTTAGTACCACAAGTAAACTTGATTAACTTATATAAACTCAACTGTGCTTTGTTGTGCTTTTTAAGGCAAAAGAAAGTCCAATAGAAATTAATGCCATCTAGAATAACAGAAAGTTGTAATTAGAGAAATGACTCTAGACAATTAACTAAGACAACAATCAGGGAAAAATATGTCAATAATGTTATTGTTATAGTAATAGAATCGAGAAAGTTTCTGCTCTGTGAAATGCCATTGACCAATTAGAATTCTCCCACTAAAATATAACATCAAATTTAACAAGGAACAACTAGCTTACCTTGGGGTCAAATATCCTCAAAGCTCTTGAATGTTTTGGACCATTTGCTTGGGTACTGTAAATTGAAGGGCATGTTGTGCAGTAAGGATTATCACATTTTCCTAACGGTCCAGACTTCAGTAGATGTTCATTTTTACTAGCAGGATTGTCATTGACCTCCAATCCACTAAAAGAAGGGAATCGTTCTGCCTTTGGTTTCATTATTTTAGTAGAAAAATGGTTGGGCCCAAAAGGATGTTCAGCTTTACGGTTAATAAACAATGGACCACTCATCTGAATCAATGGAGTTCTTCTTTCAGTACGCAATGGACCAGTGTAACCAACAAGGTTGTGTTCAGTTTCAGAAGACTCCACAGAATTCATAGGAATAGATGACACATTTCTATTCCTGGAACTGAATTCCTGAAATCGAGAATCTGCATTTTCATCCATTGAATATGGATGCATGTCTGATAGCATTGGCACATCATCCTTGTGCTTGCCGCCCATTTCTTATTAAAAATGGAAGCAAGGAAAAGATAAGAACCTAGGAGGAGAAGAAATGTAAAAATAAATTTGATTTCCTCAAATAGAAACAAAACAAATATTAAATCATTAAAAAACTCTTAAGTGAAAAAAGCCTCATAAGTTTGAAGAAGCCTACAGCAAAGCAGAAGAGGTGTTATGAAGTTCAGAAGTTGGCAATATCCTATAATCATTCACAATCAACCTGTTAATGCCAACAAAAAACAGAATAATCAAGGAAAGATAACGATACAGCAGAGAACACTAGTTTAACGATTGGGCTTGTACATCAAGTCGATGGACAGGAGCCCAAAAATCACATTAATTGCAGAATAATAGTAATTTATAACCAGTGCTACTTCATAGCTAGTAAAAACATTTAGCATGTCTACCAAAAATAACCGATTTACTGATGAAATCATGGAAACCTCTTTTCTTTCATAGCATTCTCCTGCTGTCAAATTAGTACATTAGGTTACACATTCTAGACACATGTCCTGAGTGCATTACTGTAGCTGTGCTTTTGTGGACTATCAGGTAAGTTTCTAACAGATGTTAGTTGTATAGCTTATTTGGTTACATTAATGCAAGTATTAGGATATGTTTGAACACAAAGCAAGGTATGCTCATCAATTATTCTGCATCAATAATGTATATCTGATGTATGGTACATGAAGCATAATCGTATTATTCAAGTGTTGTGGGATTGATAATTTATTACACAAAGCATGGAATGCTAGCTAAATTGCTATGTTACCCTGCCATCTCATTACCGGTATAGATAATTCAAAGTAGATAAAGGAGACAGTGGTAAGATGCATACTAATCACCTATAAGAGGAGCTAAAGAGAATAGGATCTTGAAAGATTAATGGGTTTGTTCATACGGGATATTTGTTAATTTTCTCAAGATAGAGAAGTAGTCAAGCTCACTATGACAAAGCTGAGGACCAGCCTGGAATCTAGACAAGTCTATAAAACGTATATTGAAGCCAAATGGTAAGAAAGGAAGCCAAAATGAAGCCGCACATGAAATTACTACAAAATTCAATCAGAAAGAAAAAAGGAAACTAGATGGAAAATAGTTGGCATTTTGTACTAACTGGTATTCTTCAAAGCCTATCCGTCATGTATATAGTTAACGACTAACACAGTCATCTGTTACCAAGTGCAGCCTGCAATATTGAAGCAACCAACTAAAACATATCACCAAACTATCTGTAGAACAGAAACCTAAAATCTTATAATGGACAAAACCAGCATAGAGAGTGAAGTGTTGTCCAATTCTAAGACACCGAGCCCTCAAGAGTCATAACACTTCAAACTAAAACAAAGTGTTTAGGTAGGTCCTCTTCAACATAGAGAAACCTTCGGTCAGAGTATAATTCAACCGAACTAATTGATGTTTCTGGTTACCAACTGACACACCAATCAAACCGGTGCATTCTAAAGGAAAAAAACAACAACATCAATCTATGCCTACGCGATGAAACAAGATTAAAAAGAACAGAAACCTGTGTAAGCTGAAACTCCCCTACTTCATCAAACAAAAAAAAGCAATCTAAACATGCAGGTACTCACCAGAGCATAAAAATGACTACTTCAAACACTTAACCAAAAGCTAGCGAGAGAGAGAGAGAGAGGGAGCAGCAGACTTTGAAAAGTCTAAGTCTGCTGTATTGTTTAACGGGGATTAATAAATCAATAAATAGGGTGTGTCTAAATATCCTATGTTCATAATTTATTTAATATTAATTACGCTTTATGTTTGTTGTTGCCAGTTACCACCTGTCTTCAATGTACGTATAGCCTGCCCCACAAAAAGCTGGTTCTTTTCCTTTTCTTTTTTATTATTATCTTTCTATTCTTTAATTATATATATATATATATATATATATATATCATAAAGCACAATTAAATAAGCATTTATACATTTTATATAAAAATAAGTGTCAAATAAAATAATTTATAAAAATAACCATTATTCAATTTTCATTTAATTATTTTAGCATTATTTAAATAATAGTTCAAAATTTATACAATAAAAAGAGTATTGTACATATTTAAGATCTATATCTAAAGTAATAGAAAGTACGCTGAAATTATAGTTCATCATGTAAGACTGTGATGGATTAAATAAAGAAATGTATGAGGAGTTTTATGTGATAAAAAGATACTAATCAAGCTTAAAGGTAAATTCTATCGTTTAGCGATTAAGTCGGCCATGCTTTTATGAAACAAAGTATTGGTCTATCAAATAGATAGATACTCATACGCTAATAATAGCGGACATGAGAATGTTCTATTGAATGTATAACCTTATTATAAGAGATAAGGTAGTAGATGTAATGGTAGAATATAGATTAGAGGTGACTATTATTATTGAAAAAATAAAAGATACAAGATTTAGGTAATTTGAACATATAAAAATGAGACACTCTAACACTTTAGTAAGAATATGCTAATAGACTATACTTATAGGTACTTCAAAAAAAAAAAGACTATACTGATAAGTTGTAAGAAGAAAAAAATGAAGGTTTAAGAAAAATTGAGGGTAAATGATTAAAAATGATATGACTCTAATTTACCAAAGACATTACTCTCAATAAAAAACTTTGGATAGTACAGATAAAAGATCTCATGTAGAGAAATCATTCTCATTGATATAAGTCTTCTAAATAATTTCTTTACGGTCTTATATCTTTTATTTAGTATAAATATTTAATATATAATACATCCTTTTTAATTATTTAGCTTAAATAATTTACTTTCTTGGCCCAAATATTTTCTTACAAAGATTTAATTTATTTATTTATTTACTTGTCTTATTTCTTATTTGTATATTTATTTACTTATTTATCTTTAATTTTTATTCTTTTCCTTGTCTATATTTATTTTATTATTTATATTAATATTAACATTTATATTTATTTTATTTTGATTATTATTATTTTAATTTTTTTTTCTTATTTACGGGAGTTTATTGAAAATAGTTTCTCTACTAATAACAGTTAAGACTGTATACTACTGAACTAAAAGATGGCAGTAATCAGGCTAGGCCTAGGCTCACCTATGTCTAAGCCTAGCTCGACCCCTGCTATTGGAGCTCGGGCTAATTTGGGCCTTATTCTATCCCACGCCTTACTTGGCTCAAATCTTTTACAAAAAATTTAAAACTTCAAAATTAATTCATTATTAACAATACGACATCTTTTTGCTTGTCAAACTTAAGCCTTGTATTTTGTCTGGCTCTAGTTCATGCTTAGGCCGAATCAACTTAACTCTAGTCTAGGCTCAATTATCGTCCCTAATTGAACGTCCTCAAATTCTACATTCCAACGAGAATTTTATTGCATAATGGATATCGTTGTTTTTATACTCGTTAACAATCACATTACAAGTTATCTATTTTCTCTCTCAACTGATATATTTCCAAAAAAAAAAAAACGATACATAAACTATGGCCTTTTCTGCGTAATTATTCTATAATTGTCATGTTCTGCTTGCCAATACTTTTTACGTGGGTAGGACCTGTTTTAGACTTTTGCTTTCCCTTCATTTCGCAATTCGCATTATGTATCAGTATCAGATGTCACGTCCTTGCTCTTAAAGACAATTTCAACTTTAGCACTTAAAGCCACTTTAGTAGTCTTTGCTGTCTAGTCAATTATTTGCTTTACTTTGTGATTTTGTGAACACTCTGGTTTACAATAGTTGGTTGTGTTCTATTATACCTTCATTCATCTTTATTAATTCAATCTCAATTTAAAAAGTAATAAAATGGCATTATACTGGGATTGGTTTGGTGGTGGTCCAAGGACTAAAGACTTGCGAGAAGAGCATGTCTGTCCCATTAATTCTCTCTCATCTGATCAACTAACTTTCAGTACTCTTTAACATTGATGTAGGTAAAATTGGACCTTGCGTGGTCATATCTTTGCCTTCTTAAGTAAATCAGAATATTGTTTTCATAGCTTATCTTGGACAGCCGAAAGAAAGCTCTGCTGGGATGCTCAACTTGCAAAAAGTAAAATTTCATACTTCAAACCATCTTTCCTGCTATGTTTATATTTTGATCTTCTGTTTCTATTAACCCGGATTAGTATCATCAGTTTATACTTCTTTCGGCCTGGCTTTCGGGATTAGTCAGTATATATTTCCAATGCTCCTTATATCCGTCAAACTTATTTATATTCAATCTTTTTACTCTAGCAAGTTATTCTACTTTTCTACATTTCACATTTCAAATACCTATTCAAAGTCTTTGGAGCATGTAAACTATATATTACAGTGTGAAAGAGAATGGTGTACATATATTTAAGGATTCTAGTTTGACCAACAAAATTTGTCAAGCAAACCATTTCAATCATACAACTGTGTGTTTTATGGTCGTTATCTCATTAACATTTCATGCTTAAATATAACTATTCAAAATAAGAAAATATAACATTTCATGCTTAAATATAACTATTCAAAATAAGAAAATACACCAAAATTATCATCAATCATCTCTCGTAATAAATTAGATCAATTACTTATAATCAAACCCTAAACTATTCGTCAATAAAAATGATCTTTTACAATCTACTAAAATAAAGAAATTGCCTATTTATAAATGACAATATTCATTTAAAGTAGAGTACACACTTTTATCTCAGCTTGTCTTCCAACCAACCACTCTCATTGTTACACTTCACACATATATACGTCCATTACCTTTTTAGCATCTCAAATCACATTAACAACAAAATTCAGTTATTCAATGCGCTTAACTAAAAATTTATCCCCAATATAAATTCAAAATAGTTGTCCCAATTCATAAAGGCACGTGCCTGTTTAATTTTATATATCCAAATCACACTCAATTCACATAAACTCAATCCTTGAAGACTTTCAATTTGACGAAAACCTAATTCTGCAAAACCCCTTTAAGATATTCCACCAATCTATCTGAAATTGCAACATTATACATAAAAGTTATGAACTACCATCCAAATAAACATCAAATATGCATAAACAAACAAACAATGAACTAGAAAGCTCTAATTGGCATATACTACTTTAAGATATTCCACCAATCTCCTTTTGAAGCAAATACATGCTAAACACTCCTCGTAAATCGTAATGCTTAAAAGTAAAAAAAAAAAATCTCTTTAGAATGTTATATCTCCCTTAAAAGTAATCCCTCTCATTGCCTTGTGTCTCTCCTTTTCATTTTTGAAAGTTTTCTCTTTGAATTTTTTAATGATTTAAGTGCTTTTAAAATTGATTTTCTAAATATTCAATTAGTTTATCATTTTGTTTGGTTAGCCAGACACCACTCTATGCAAAATCACGTTATTATAGACTAGCCAAGAATGAAGGTTTGGCTCGCTAATATCAACTTTAGATATCCCTCCAAAATTTGTAAAAGGTTCTTTTGGTTTTTGGTAAACTCTTGAATCATTTCAATATGATATTGCTGTCAAAATTTATAATCAAAATATCAAACAATGTTTGATGATAGCAACAAAATGAACTCAAACCCTTGTTTTATCAAATTATCCTATTTAAGTTTGACAAAAACTACTAATGTTATCATCATCATCATCACATCCAGTCTAAAGTCACGCAATAAAGCAGAATCTAGGGAGTTTTGATAGTATGCAACCTTACCCCTACATAATAGAGAGGCTATTTCCGGTAGACCCGCATGCAAATATGACAATAAAAGAGTAATGCAGGTTAAAGAGTAAATAAATAAAACTAAAACGCTAAATTATTACGTAAATAAAATTACAATAAATATATAAATAAATAAAATGAAATAAAACCAAAGGATATACTTGAAAACAAAATATAACATGAAGATATAATAATAATAATAATAATAATAATGATAATAATAATAATAATAATAAAGTACAGAGTAGTCGATGTAAGGTTAGAAACAATATTTAAAAAAATAATTCGGCAAATATACTTGATAAGCTGTAAAATTCGGCTTATACTTGGCATACTGCAAACATCTGCTCACTATTTCTAGAGTTATAGCTGTCAACCTTACAGCTCTATATCATTCTAATTTTATCATGAGGTATCGATATTCAAAGACAACAAGATAGATACACAAAGAACACTATATTACATGTTGTTGAGAGTGTGAAGAATTAGAAGTTCGTAAGATTTCATGTCGGAGCAAAGAAAGAAGACTCGTAGGAACATTTTACCTGAAATTGCAGATAGCCTAAGAAGAAGAAGTTCAAGAAGAGATCCACAAGAAAGAGATAGGTTTATTTATACACAAGAGAAGAATAAATTATTTATACACAAGAGGATATCCACAAAACCAATCACCTTACTGTGCGGGCTAGTTAGTAATCTTCTTAGAGAGTTAGTACTACTAGAGTCTTACAAAATGTAGATATTCATGTTAAAAATTACTTCTTAAATAACCTTCACTCAATTATTTCATTAAAAGTTACGCATAAAACACCAAATATTATTCAATTTTAACAACATATTAGACTAATATGCCTTTTATTACACACTTCTATTTGGGTTCAATTTAATCACATCTTACAATATCCTAACAATTATATAAACTCAATAATCTAATAAATACCATGAAACACAACATTTCAATCATAAACTAAAATAAATTATAAAAATTAAGAAAAACACAAACAAACAAAAAATTCAGGGTCTTGCACAATGCAACTTATATCGCACATTTAAACAAAATGGAATCATTCCCTAATTGTGCCTTTATGAACATTGTGTATGTAAGAAGCTCTATTGTTAAGTTAAATTCTTATTGATCTAGCACTAGAGATAAGATAGTTGTTGAAAAGAGGATGTCAAAGTCGAAAAATGATGAAGTCGCCCATTATTGGTGGCTACTTATGTATGAGAAATGGAGTAAAGTCTGCTAGAGATACCTTATCTATATGTTCACAATACTTTGCTTACAAACTACTTTTTATTCTATGATGAAGGCATCCTTAATGTATATGTTGGTATGAAGTAATTAATCCTAAGAATAAGACATATTAAGGAGTGCTAAGGTTGCAATAATATGGTTTACAAATTGTTAGTTTATACCCTTATAATTGATTAGTTTATTATAGTTTATATATGATATTATCCATTTACTCAATAAAACATTCTTTATTTTTACGTAATTTATTATATTTAATACTTAATACTAAATCTAAAATTATGAAATATTCATGGTGATATCAAAATTATAATATGATCATAATTATTATATTTAAGTATTATTCCTAAATTGTTCTTAGTTATAGTTTCATCAAGACGGGATATTGATTGAGTGACAATACTAGCATATGTCACTAAAAGAGTTAAGACATTCAGTGACAATTTTTTTGTGAATAACTATTGTTTCGTTACAAATACGAGGTTTTTTGTGACAAGATAATTGATTGACACTATTGTTTGGATTAATTGTGATGATTTATTTTTTTTGTCACTAATACAATTGTAATTGTGACAATTTAGTATATTTTACAATTAAGTTGTCACTATTAATATATTAATAGTGACAACTTTTCTTTTATCACTAAGTTTTATCATTAAAAACCTATACAATTTGGCAATTTTGGTGGAAATAAATTGTAGTTGTGACAAAACATATATTAGTAACTAATATTTTCGATTTGTTATGACCTAAACTAAATTTGGTCACTAATATTGTTTTTCTTTTTGTTATGAAATGGTTAATCGTCACACAATATTTTACTTGTTGTGACAACAAATTTTGTCAATAAATATTCAATTAATTAATATCTACTTTATATTGTCACAATATCTGAACTATAACTACGGCCACAAGTATTAGTAATTTAGTGACAATATTTTTGTGACTAACTATTTTTGTCATCACAAATACGAAATTTTTTAGTGTCAAGATAATTGATTGACATTATTGTTTGGATTATCTGTGATGATTTATATTTTTGTCACTAATACAATGGTAATTGTAACAATTAAGTATCTTTCACAGTTAAATTGTCACTATTAATATATTAATAGTGTTAAAATTTATTTTATCACTAAGTTTTGTCACTAAAAGGCTATGAAATTTGATGCCAAAATAATTTTGACGAGAATTAATTGTAATTGTGACAAAACATGTACTGGTAACTAATATTTTCTATTTGTTGTAACAAAATTTAGTTTGGTCACTAATATTTTTTTCTTGTTATGACGAAACGGTTTATCGTCACACAATATTTTACTTATTATGACGAAAACTTTTGTTAATAAACATTCAATTAATTAGTGTCTATTTAATATTGTCACAATCACTAAACTATAATTATGGTCACCGCTATTTATAATTTAGTGATAATTTTTTGTGCCTAAGTATTATTTCGTCACAGATATGAGGTTTGTTGTGACAAAATAATTAATTGATACTATTGTTTGGATTAACTGTGATGGTTTATTTTTGTGTCACTAATATAATGGAAATTGTGACAATTTAGTACCTTCACAATTAAATTGTCACTATTAATATATTAATATTATCAAAATTTCTTTTACACTAAGTTTTGTTATTAAAAACCTACTTAATATTAAAAGCCTACATACTTCTTCTTCTTCTTGTTATTATTGTTGTTGTTGTTGTTGTTGTTGTTGTTGTTGTTATTGTTCTTATTATTATTATTATTATTATTATTATTATTATTATTATTATTATTATTATTATTATTAT